>VWZK01003535.1:0-36303 GCA_013396935.1 Baryphthengus martii | reverse complement strand
TTTTAAGTATAAAATATAATAGGTGTGATTGTGAGGGAGGGACATGCAGTGTTCACAGAACACTGCATGTCAGATAAATGCATCATCTGTTTAAGAAGGCTTCCAATAAAAATGAGTGTCTAATTTTCAGTAATGTAAATAACTAGTTAAATCTATTTCAGTGGAAAAATCTTACTCGTATGTTACTATTGCTTGTATCTGCAAGTGCGTTCTTATGTTTGTGAATAAGAAATGTGGTCAATGATGCATGCCTCCAACAAGGCATTTTGGGAGTGCTGAAGTCATACTGCTTATGTATTGTCTTATTCCATGTTTGCAATTTTGCAGGGCATGGATGATCATGATTTCAGTAGCTTTAAAGTGCTGCCTCTCCAGAGATTGCATGGCTTTTTGTGTATGCTGGCTTTGTGTATGCTGCTTTGGTTAGAGTCAAAAACCACATATGGCACTATTCAG
Organism: Baryphthengus martii; assembly: GCA_013396935.1. NCBI lineage: Eukaryota > Metazoa > Chordata > Aves > Coraciiformes > Momotidae > Baryphthengus > Baryphthengus martii. The sequence goes on along the minus strand of VWZK01003535.1, from coordinate 35,847 downwards.
GATTTTTTTAACTGCTTACTTTCAGAGGATTCAGGTCAGAGTCTGTAGTCTTATGAGGGAATGCTTACATTTGTGGCAAGTTGTTGAATTTGCATCCTTGACAGAGTACCAGTATGATGTGCCATGGAAGATGGATGTTATAGCAGATCTTCCATCTACTCAATTTAGGGTATTTTGGTTGTGTCCAACAAACTGCCACATATAGTTTTAACTTTCAAAAGTGAAAGGCAGTGGGGTATGGTAAGCTGAATACAGAACAGCTTTTTCTGTAGGTGCAGTCATTCATATTTTACTGGCATTTATGGATCTGAGATTTAATAGACCACCTAAACAATAAGATATAAAGCAGATTACAGCAGTGGGTGTGTTTCCTGACTGGTTTAGAGGAAACTCTAAAAGGAAACCAATACTACAAGAAACTGAAAAACTACTTACTTTTTTAATAGCTTTACAAATTTAGATTTTATTTTATAGGGAGATTTTTTCCGAGATAATGTCCCAAAATTAAGTCAATGTAAGACTGGGAACACAAGGTTATGTATGAGTAGCATTACTGTTCATCTGTGGGTTAACATACTGCTTTGCCAGTCATTTTCTGTTGCTTGTTTATAAGAGTTGTTCTTTTTTCTGAAGGACACGCATGTGCCATAGAGGCTACTACATAGTACCTATGTTAAAGTAAGTAGCTGGAATTTTTGGTTTGAGATATGTATCTGTGCACCTGTTAGTCATTATGTGTATTACATTAGGTAATTGCAGTGAACAGTGCGTACCTTCAGGCTTAAATCAGGTTTGATGCTAAAGTTCTTGAAAAAGCAGCTAATGTGAATAGTAACAGTAATGAACAAGATGTAACTTCTACTTGATTTTACTTATTTTAGAATTGACAGATATAGTTGTAATCTACTAATAGTGTGTTCTTCATTCTAATGTTTTTAACTTGTCGTTGTTCTAGAGGAAGTTAAAATTGTCAGCTTTAAAAATTTTCTGGGCATCATGTACCTAAACATGGTGGACTAAAGCATTTGAGTGAAAAAACAGTCTTAATAGAGGTGGTTCTATTCAGTGACTTACTACTCAGTGCTAAGAAACTAAGAACAGAAGAAAAGAAATCAACACTTTTTACTTTTCTACACTCTGAATATAAAGTGAAGTATAAGTCTGATTTACTAATTGTAAAATGCTGGAGGGATTGCAATGTGTACAGTAAATGGAAAAAATGGGTAGCTGAAGGATATGTGCCCCTTATTTCATATTTTGACGATGCACAGTTTTTACCCCAACATGACTCGTACGTCATACTTAATGCAGTTTTCTTGATCTGATAAAAAAATGATTGTAGTCTTCTGTAGTTGTTTTTGAGAATTTCTTGAAAACCTAAGCTCCTACAAGGAGCAGAAGTGTCAGGCTGCTGTTTTTTGCTTCTGCTAGCATAAGTAGCATCTTCAGTTGTTTGTAGGAATCATTTTAAGCCACTTACCTGTTTTGTGAGCAGTAACAGTGAAATCTAGACTATATAATCCATAAATGCACTAAACTGTGCACATGTAAACTGCAATAAGACAAAAGCGAGCTAAAGCACAATTTTGGGGTATTCTGGAGTTTTCATCTAATTGCAAGATTAAGTGTTGTAGGTGGAGCAAGTACTATTAGTGCCATGTTTAAATGAAGTGAAATTTATCACAACTGGAACACTAACTCACTGCCCAGGATATGTACTCTATAGAAGTTTCTATGATGTGTTCATGATACAATGTGGCAGAATAAAATGTTAAAGGGTGTTTTTGACATCTCTATAAACCCACTTATGAAACTGGCAACTCTGCTTACAAATTTGACAATGTCACAAATTCCTTCCTAAAAATGTTTTCTTTTTTACTAGCAAGTAGTCATGAAATTGAAGTCTATAAATCTAGACGAAGCCCCAGAATGTTCTAGCGTCTGTATTTTTTGAAATCTGTTTAATGTATTAAAATCTTATAGGCATAGAGGAGGTACAGTGGTCTAAGAGGAGACTAACTTCTCTTGAGTGTTTTGGAGTTGATATCTTTCAATGTGCTAATATAAGAACAGAGATTCTCAGAATATGTCTCAGGCCATTACAGGTGTTGCTCTTTCTTCCAAATTCCTAGTGCTTTTCTTTCTCTTTATAGATTCAGGTGATTTTTGTTATGATTTGCTTGGGTTTTAACTTATGTTCCTCTACATTTGTTGGATGACTTAATTTGCTACTGCAGGTAGACCCATGTTTCCATGTCTAATTCCACCATACCAGAAAGTGGAGGCAGAAAACATGAATTTTAGAGTTATGCTATCTTGTTATGTGTGCAGATACCTTTTCTGATCCATTATCTGAAGTTACAGATGATCTTTTTAAACACTCTACCTTGTATCATGTTCTGATGTGGTGTGCAATATGGTCTATGCTTCTTTGTTAGCAGCAATAAGCTACTTTTGTGAAGTCTTTCTGAAATGTTTACATGCTTAACGTGCATAATCATAAATAGAAGCTTAACATTAAGAAAACTGAACATTAAACTGTGTTTTTAGATGTTATATTTTCCTATTTCTTACTCATAGGAAAAGAGATGAGTGAAAATGCTGTTCAAAATGATGCATTCATTTGCTTTTACTTTTGTTAAAACAGTCAGCTACTGGGTTTTTTTTACCCAGAGCTGTATTGGACACAATTACAAATCTGTACTCTGAGTGTCAGTAGCACTATAGTAAGATATGAAAACCTTGAGACTTGGTGTACATGAAAAAGCACCCACAGACAGCACTGTTTTCATTTTTAAACTTGCATTTAACCTACAGAGAAGGGAGGCAAAATTCATTCTTTCATTGGGGCATTCTGGAAATAGAATTCGTAGTTCTGTACAGTACAGTATTGCAACAATGAACACCACAGAAAGGAAAAATATATTTTCAAAGTATTAAATATTTAGAGTAAATGAAACCAAGGATACCTAATGAAGAGCAAATAAAAAAAATCTGGAGTAACTAGCTTCCTTAAGTGAACAAAACTTATTCTGCTGAAAGATAAAGTCCTGTTCATATGAGAAAGTGCAAGATGTAATAGAGGCAATGATATCAAGTTAATTATATAGTCACATAATGCATACATACAAAAAGGCAAAAGTAAAATTGAATCACAAGGCTTGAAATACTGATATTTTTAAACTTCTGGATTGCCTGATTTTTAGAGGCAAGTGTTTATATCTAGCTTTAAAGTGCAGAAGTGTAGCATACTAATTTTTGGAGTACGTCTGTTGTTCATAGTACTGATAAAGTATATGTGGATATATGAACATGAAGATAGAATGTGACATTGTTGCTGGTGTAATTGTAAATGTAGTACTTGAATATTAAAAACCTTTTTTAGTCTTTTGATGGCTGTGTCTATTTTGCCGAGTATTCTTCCAGGAAGCACTTTCTAATGAAGTGGATGATCTTACGTACACTGCTAACTTAAAGTTGGTTATGTCTCTACCAGAAGTTTAGACACTTTTAACTGCTTTGTTAAGCATTGAACTGATTCTCCTGTTGTACTAGAAGAAGCCTTGTTATATGAACAGGTGTGTTCTGCTTCTGTTCAGTGGAAAGAAATAATTTTTTTCAGGTAACATGCTGGCTTAAACTGGACACACCAGGAACCCTTTGTTCAGTAGTTCCAGTAACATTAGATAGTAAGGGGATCTTCTCAGTACAGTGCTTGTGACTTTCAGTTCTAGTTTAAGACATTTATGAGATGAATATTGCCAGCTAACTGAGGATGTGTACTGTTAAGTATGTGTTCCTGTGAGGATTTCTGGAATGCTGCCTTAGAAAACTCAAAAAAAGTGCTTTTTCAGCATAGTGCAGTCTTTTTTATAATTTTTGTGAGCAGTTAATTAAGACATTCTTCAAGTGTTTTGTGTTGAAGAATGTAACAATTACTTTTTGTCAGGAAATATGTAAGACTTAGAAATAAGGTATCAGACTGACAGTTCACAGACTCCATGCATGATTCAAAAACAAATGTAGCTGTAACACTAAATTTACATTTTGCCTTCCTAGGTAGGTGTATTTTTATACCTGTTTCTGAAGTATTTAAGAGATTTTTACCTGAGCATACAGAATATTTTTGTTTCTGTATATTGTGTTGGGAAATGATGAATGTTGTGTTCTGAACTTAACTTTTATTTCAGTGATTTTCGATGTAAAACAAAATGCACAACTAAAACTTGAAAATTTGTGTTTATTAGTATAAAATTGTAAATGTGGAATTGTTTTATTCAAACTTTTTAAAAATGTTTGACAGTATAAACAAAATTTGATTGATTCTTTCGGAAATTGAAAGAATCTAAGTGGTGTCTGGTGTGGTACTTCAGAAGTAACATCAGAGTGAATATCATAGGTTCCCCTTAAGACTCCTAAAAATTTCCTTTGTGACCTGTTCTTACAATCACGTTTTTTAAATCCCTGTCCTTCATATGGTTTGAATTAATAGATCTGTCTACCATATGTTTTACTAGAAATCTAGGTGGAAAAAAAACAAAACAACAACAAACTTCCACTCTGTGGTGTTTGGACTTTTAATGGACTAACATTTAAGAAAAAATATTTTCTTTTATGTGCTATATAAACAGAAATCAAAAATAATGGAGGAAGAGAAGACAGGAGAAGCCTTCCACTGCAAATTTAAGCAGAAAATGCTTATGTTTGGAAAAAATATCAATACTATGAAGTGATGACTATAGCCATTTGTCATCTATGTATTTCTGTTTTGATGATGAATCTAAAACTTGACTTAATGTCTCATTAACCTTGAGGATTAGTCATTAATCTTTTGTATTCTTACATCTATAGATAAAGTGGTTTTATTCCTGAATGTAAGTTTGTCATGGTGTTAATATAAGCATCTATTTTTATTTTTAGAAGGAGCTTTTTTAAAACTCTCTTCATAACTTTTTAAAATCCTACTTTGGTTTACTGTTACAAAACCCAACAGATAGATTCTGATTTTCAGTTTTTATAAAAAGCTTTAAATCTTTCACAAGTCAAACATGAAATCTTCATAAAATATTTAATGGAACTGGTATGACCTTCATTACTCTGATGTATCTTTAACCTGTAGTTTTTACAAGGTTTTATTGTTTCTCTTCTGTGGGAAAAATATGTGGTTTTAATTTCAAATCAACTGGAAATTGGGTAAGAATTTTATTGGTATGTTCATTGATCTTATTTAACCTCTTATAATTACTTTGTATCTTCATTTTACAGATGGAATACCTCAGGTTTACTATTTTGGCCCATGTGGGAAATACAATGCTATGGTGCTAGAACTACTTGGACCTAGTCTGGAAGATTTATTTGACTTGTGTGGTAGGACGTTTTCTCTTAAAACTGTTCTCATGATAGCCATACAGTTGGTAAGTAGAATAGATGTTTGTTTGAGTTTTCTTTAGAATAACTAAATCAAAGTTAAAGGAATTAAATGCTTATTTCACTTCATGAGATTTGCGCTTCCTATCTTTTGTGTTGTTGGCTTTTAAAGAGCCTGTGATTGAAGTTTTGTCAGGAAAACTGTCATAAGTTGTTTTCATTTGCTTTGTTCTAGTTTTTCAAGAATTGTTGCATGAATGTAGTTTCATCGTGTCTTCTGAGTTCACATAATCACAACCTGCAATCATTAATTTTAATTTAACATACTCTATTAAAAACAAAACCATCATGAAATAAAAATGACTTTAATCTAGGAAGGAAGTTGGATAGTGTGACTCCAACTAAATAGCATAAAAATTTTTCCTGGGCATTTCAGAAGGCAAGCAAGAAAGCAAACATAAAAAAACCCCTAACCCTTCTAGAAATGCCAAAATAGCACGAAATTATTCAGTGAAGATTATTCTTGAAGATTTCCTGCTTCAATTCCCTTCTGAAGGGCGGGTGAAAGTGGAAAGAGAAAGATGAATAAGGCTTTTCACATTTACCTTGATACAATGTGTTTCATATACGTCCTTATAAAATATTAGTGGTACTGAACCTCCAATTCCCTATACAGGTGGTGATTTTTACCTGTACAGGGTAAAATAGCAGCTTAAAACTTGACTGTAATTGCGTAGCAGATCTGCAACTATAGATACATAGACGTACTCAACTTACAGGCAAAATGACAAACCTCACTTTTTTAAAATGCTCAAATCATCATAGATCTGGAGATCATCTTTATTTAATACTTGTTCCTTTCTCAGTACAAAAATTTTGATACAAAGCAGTCCAGCTAGAATGAAGGTTATATACACAGAGGTGAAAGTTCAGTGCTTCTTTTTGTTTATACCTTTAATATGTAACAGATATACATTGACCTTTGTTGCTCCCTGGTTGATATAATTTCTGAATATACTTTTAGTGCACACAAAACTTAATTGATGCAATTAGTCTTGAATCCACATAACAGACGTTATCTTCTTTATGACTAATGTCCTGTATGAAAGTTTCCAATACACCATGTGGTTTATCTACATGGGGGAGGTGTATAAATTTCATTGACTTTAACTGGGAGATACCTTGTTAAGAGCAGTAGCCTTTTGGTTTTAAGGTAGTGGGTGGGTGATTTCCTCTAAATATAAATACCTTACATTAAATCATGATAGAAGATATAGTCAATGTGGCAACCTAAAGGCTAAAATAAACTTTTATTTTTTTATTAAAGATTTCTCGTATGGAATATGTCCATTCAAAGAACTTGATATACAGAGATGTAAAACCTGAGAACTTCTTAATAGGAAGACCTGGAACCAAAACCCAACAAATTATCCATATTATAGATTTTGGTTTGGCCAAGGAGTATATAGATCCAGAAACAAAGAAGCACATACAGTATCGAGAACACAAGAGCCTTACAGGAACAGCTAGATACATGAGTATAAATACACATTTAGGAAAAGGTACGTGTGGTTTTTTAAGAGCTGAAACAAGAATTCAACAGCTGTCATTTGTCTGAAATCATCTTGTTTTCAAGTTGTAATTTTTCTTAGTCTGTGGTAATTAAAAGGTGCAAGTTGTGTGCTGTGCAAAATTACGCTTTGTCTGTATGGAAGTACTATTCGTGGGAATAAAGTTCTCTAAGTCTCTAGTCATCATATTATGGTTGTATCTCAGCAAATCATAATGTTATTTTTCTTAAATAACTTTAAAAGGATTATATGTATATTTTCATGTCATAACATCTTCATATTAGAATTAAGCCATGCTGATGTGGGGTAGTCAGGAAGTAGATATGCTTGTTAAAGATACCACAAAATCATAGAATGATTCAGGTTGGAAAGGACCTTAAAGATCATCTTGTTCCCACCCCCCTGCCATGAGCAGGGACACCTCCCCCTAGACCAGATTGCTCAGAGCCTTATCCAGCTTGATCTTAAGCACTTCTGGGGGTGAGATGTCCACAATTTCTCTGGGCAACTTGTTCCAGTGTCTCACTACCCTCAGAGTAAAGAAATTCTTCCTCATGTCTAATCTAAATCTACTCTGCTCTGGCTTAAAACCATTGCCCTGTATCCTATCACCACACACCCTTATAAGAAGTCCCTCCCCAGCTTTCCTGCAGGCCCCCTTCAGGTGCTGGAAAGCTGCTATAAGGTCTCCCTGAAGTCTTCTCCAGACTGAACAGACCCAACTCTCTCAGCCTGTTCTCAAAGGAGAGGTAACTATTCTCTGGACTCTCTCCAACAGATCCATGTCCTTGTTGTCTTGGGGGCTCCAGACCTGGACACCGTACTCAAGGTGCGGTCTCACCAGAGCAGAGTAGTGGGACAGAATTACCTCCTTTGACCTGCTGTTCACACAGCTTCTGATGCAGCCCGGGATATGGTTGGCTTTTTGGGCTGCCAGTGCACATTGCTGGCTCATGTTCAGCACTTCATCAGCCAGCACCCCCAAGTCCTTCTCTGCAGGGCTGCTCTCACTCCACTCCTCCCCCAGCCTGTATCGGTGCTTGGGATTGCTTCACCCCAGGTGCAAGACCTTGCACTTGGTCTTGTTGAACTTCATGAGGTTGGCATGGGCCCACCTCTCCATCCTGTCCAGGTCCCTCTGGATGACATCTCTTCCCTCCACCATCTCAATTGCACTACACACCTTGGTGTTGTCCCAAAACTTGCTGAGCATACCCTTGATTGCACTGTCCATGTCACTGGCAAAGATGTTAAGCAGCCCTGGTCCTGGTACCAATCCCTAAGGAGTGCCTCATCACAGGTGGGGACATCAAGCTGTTGACCGCAACTCTTTGAGTATGACCATCTAGCCAATTCCTTATCCACTGAGTAGTCCATCCATCATATCCATGTCTTTCTAATTTAGAGACCAGGATGTCATGCAGAACAGCATCAAACACTTTGTGCAAGTCCAGGAAGATGATGTGAATTGCTCTTCCACCAATGCTGTAACTGTATTGTAACAGGCCACCAAATTTGTCAGGCATAATTTGCTCTTGAAGCCATGTTGATTGCCACCAATCACCTCCTCATTTTACATGAGCCTTAGGAGCGCCTTCAGGAGGATCTGCTCCATTATCTTGCCAGCCACTGAAGTGAGACTGCCTGGCCTGTAGTTTCCTGGGTCTTTGTTTTTTTCCCTTTTTGAAAATGAGGGTTATGTTACCGCTTTTCCAGCCAGTGGGAACTTCACCAAACTGCCACGACTTTTCAAATATGGTGAAGAGTGGCTTAGCAACTTCATCCACCAGTTCCCTCAGGATCCATGGATGGATCTTATCTGGTCCCATGGACTTTTACACCTCAAAGTTCTTTAGATGGTCTTAAACCTGATTATCTCTTACACTGGGTGGATCTTCCTTTTCTGAGTCCCTGCCTTTGCCTTCTACAGCTTGGACGGTGTGTCTGGAGCCCTTGCCGGTGAAGACTGAGGCAAAGAAGTTGAGTACCTCAGCCTTCTCCATATTCCTTGTGACCAGGTCTCCTGTTTTCTTCTAGAGAGGACCCACATCTTTCCTAAGCTTTCCTGTTATCACTGGTATACCTGTAGAATTTTTTCTTGTTATTCTTTATGTCCATGGCCAGATTTAATTCTATGTGGGCTTTAGCTTTCCTAACCTGATCCCTGGATGCTCAGACAATTTCTTTGTAATCCTCCCAGGCCAAATGTCCCTGCTTCCACTCTCTGCAGAGTCACTTTTTACCTTTAAGTGTGCCCAGGAACATCTTGTTCATCCATTGGTTTCCTGAGTTTCTTGCCTGCCACCACCTTTTTTGGGATACGTTGCTTCTGTGCTTGGAGGAGGCGGCCCTTGAATATTGACCATCTTTCTTGGGCCTGGAGTCTGCTCTCCTGAAGTCTGGGGGGGTGAGCTTGCTAAGCACCCTCCTTGATGCCCTGAGGATCTCGAATTCCATTATTTTGTAGTCACTGCAGCCAAGGCTGCCCTTGAGCATCATGTTACCCACCAGTCCCTCCTTGTTGATGGGGACAAGGTCTGACATAGCACTTCTTCTCGTTGGTTCCTTTATCACCTGGAGAAGGAAGTTGTCATCGATGTATTCCAGGAACCTCCTGGATGGCTGGTGCCCTGCTATACCATCCTTCCCACACATGTCTGGGTGGTTGAAATCCCAGGATGAGGACCCAGGCTTGTGAACACAAAGCTGCTCCAGTCTGTCTACAGTCTGTCTATAAAGGGCCTCATATGCTCGTTCCTCTTGGCCAGGTGGCCTGTAGCAGACCCCCACTGTGATATCACCTTTTCTTGCCTTTCCTTTATCCCTGCCCCATAAACTCTGTCAGCTTCTCATCCATCCCCAGGCCAAGCTCCATGGACTCCAGTTGGTCATTGACATAGAGGGCAACACCCCCTCTTCTTCTCCCCTGCTTACCTTTCCTAAAGAGCTCGTAGCCATCTGTTCCTGTGCTGCAGTCATATGAGCCATCCCACCGTGTCTCAGCGATGCCAATACCATCATAGCCCTGTAGACATGCACACAGCTCTAACTCCTCTTGTTTGTTTCCCATGCTCTGTGTATTTGCATAAAGGTATTTTAATTACTGTCCCCGCCAGCCATAGTTGACTTCCTGGCTGGATTTCTGTTATCTTGCACTTTGGGTTCTTTCTTGATGGCTTGTGAGCCTTCTCCAGGCTACATGCATCTATTTCTAGCACTGGCCTCGAAGTGGGATGAGTTGAGTTGCTCCTCCACCAGCCATTCTAGTTTAAAGCCCTTCTTACTGAATTGGCGAGCATCTCTGAGACATGAATCCCATCAGCCCTCAGGAGACCAGGTTCCTCAAAGCGAGTCTTGGGGTCTAAGTAGCTGAAGCCCTGTCTGTGATGCCACTCTTGTAACTGTTTATTGATTTTTCTGAACGCAATTGGCCATTTCCATTCCTTTTGACCAGAAGTATTGATGAAAAGACTGTCTGCACCCCTGTGTTCTTCACTGCTGCTTCTAGGGCTCTGTAGTCCATTTTGATGTTCTTCAGATTATTTCTGGCTGTGTCACTGGTGCCCACGTGAAATGGCAACAACAGATGGTAGTCAATGGTGTGTACTAGGTTCAGTATTCTTTCTGTGACATCCTTAATATAAAGCCCTGGTAATCAGCAGATTTTCCTGGGCAGTGAATCAGATCAGCAAATGGGTGCCTCTGTACCATTCAGAATGGAGTCATCTACTGCTATCGCCTGTTATTTGTGCCTGGTTGCACTAATTATTCTATAGAGAGCTTATCTGGCTGCCTTACTCAACTCTGAGGTGTTACCCAATGCAGCCTTTTTCCTCTTTAGTCTACAGAGTCATGAAGGGGTTCTGCAGAGGCACCTTGGGCTTTGAGGGAGGTTTTTTCCTCCTGCTAGTTCTTATCTTTACAAGATTCTATTCCTCAGCCTTGTTGGTTACTCTTGTTTCTGAGTATGCCAGGAGGAGTTTTTGGCTGTTCAGACAGAGGTTGTAGGTCTACTGCAGCTTCCCCTTGGATCCAGTTGTCTCTCCTTTTCTGCTTTTCTGATGCTTCGCAGCCTTTTGACCATCTCCTGCAGCTCAGCCACCTGGTGTGGGAGCTCCTCCATCTAGGCACACCTTTTGCAGGCTGGTTTGCCACCGACCCCTGCCCCAGGAGGAAGATCTGTGCACTTCCCTGCTCTGTGCGCAGTGCTCTCAAAGGGCTGCTTCTAAGGGCTGGGACACACACCTCACTCCTCATCAGCCCTTCCTGCGAGAGCTGCCAGCTCCTGAAAAGAAGCAGCTGATCTCGCAGACTGGCAAATTCATATCAAAGTATGTGGATTACAACAACATAGGTTTTCTATGCTACCTGACAGTCTTTTCAATCCCTTTGAAATGCACCATATAGTGGTATTAAAGTACCTTATGTTTGATACTGATGTCTTGATTTTTATTTAATGTTTATATTCTTAATGTGGCTTTGTCAGATTAGTTAAAGGTTATGGTAGTGTTGTAAATATGAACTAAAGAAATTAAAAGATATATAGAGAGGTAAGTTATTATTGAATGAGTAGATTTAGCTGGAAAAAAGGTTCATAAGCACTTAGAGTAGTCTTTGTTTATTTCAGTTAAATAGAGGTTTTCTGGTGAAAACGAGTCGGAGACCTTTGAATTTATGTAAACTGGTGTACTTATTGCGTGGTAATCACTAATTAGGTTACTTTTTGAATTGGTTATTTAAAGCGTTGCACAGTACTTAGAGGTCAAAGGTATTTCATGTTAATATGGCAAATGAGAAAACATTATCATTTTCCAGATGGCAATAAGATGCTTTATCAATAAAATCAGACCATAGCAGTCTGTGGTTAGCAACTGTAGCTGGTGAAATGATGGTAACATGTATAATCATAGAAAAATTTAGATTGGAGAAGATCCTGAAGATCGCTTAGTCCAACCATAAAACTAACACTGCCAAATCCATTTCTCAACCATGTCCGTAAGCACCTCTTCCACACATCTGTTAAAAACCTTCAGGGATGGTAACTCAACCAGCTTCCTGGGCAGCCTGTTCCAGTTCTCGACGACCCTTTTGATGAAGACGTTTTTCCTGATATCCAAACTAAACCTGCCCTTGTGCAACATGAGGCCATTTCCACTTGTCCTGTCTGACCTGCAGCTGGCTACAGTGTCTTTTTGAGTAGTTGTGGAGAGTGAGAGAGTCTATCCCGAGTCTTTCTTTTCTCCGAGCTAAACAACCCCAGTTCACTCAGCTGCTCCTCATAAGACTTGTTCTCTAGAACCTTCAACAGCTTCATTGCCCTTCTTTGGAAATGCTCTGGCACCACCAGTGTGGTTCCATTTAATGTATTTTTTTAATAATACAGTTATAATAGATATCTTTTAAAGGGTGATAATTAAGCATGCACATTTAGCCTTTATGCCTTTTTTCAGAAAGAAACTGAATTACCTCATCTAGGCAAAAACTTTTTTACTGAATCAGTATGAGGCTTTCCTGCTTATTTCTGCTTTTCTCTTAATGCCTGCCCTTGTCACAAATCAGGATGAAGGACCTGTCTTACCTTTCTTGACTACTAAACTGACTTCAGACATGCCCTTTCTCTGAAAATGTAAAGAAAGAATATACGTAATTACCATTTAGTGCATTCCATAGCAAATGTAGATCTGTGTTTGCAAAACGTCATCAAGAGCACATTAGGACAGCAGACTTTAGAAATCTGTAGCATCTCGAGGCAAGTTTAGGGAGTGCGGAGCTTTGTCAAATTAAACAAAACTTTCAAATTTTCAACACAGGAGGGAGACTTAAACAGATACGTTTAACTGATGATGTTGCAAAGATGTTTATGTTGACATTTTGCAAGATTGTTTATTTCACATGGCCAAGCACTCATTTATAATTTAAATTTAGTTTTGAATTGTATTTCCCCTGACTTGTATCTCTGCATCCTCTGGCTTCTTTGTTTCTTCACAAGCAAAGCTGAAAGACTTAATTTCATCATATGCAAGCTAATTCTGCCATTCAGTCCACATTTTGACATGAGTTGATCTTGCTTTCTCCACACAGATCTCTAAGACAACCTCAAATTTCTCCATTAAGGAGGGGGAAAAAAGTCTTGATAGTTGGAGTGATTTTTTTTTTTTATCATTCTTACTGACTTACTTTTCTGACAATATAAATGAATTGTGGAACTGTACTTCAAATAAGAAAGTTGTGAACAAGGTTGACATGGATAAAAGAGTTGAGGAGTAGAAGTGGCCTAAGTTTTGAACTTTTAAGTGCTAAACTAGCCCTGATTTCCATATTTAGATTCCAAGATACTATGTCTTTCTCTAGAACTTTTTCAATGCTTCAAGCATGTCGATGTCATCTTATACTTTTTCTACTCAACTCTTCACTGATGAGCAAGATTTTTTCAATAACAGATAGTCTCTGTAGAATACTATGAGTAGTGATTCCTTTGAAAGAGATGTACTGAAGTGTAATTTTTAGTGTCTCCAAAGCAATCTAGAGTTAAAAATGTAACTTGTATTTGTAGTTCACGTCTTTAAAGATCTTTTAGTAGCATTCATTCTGAATTTATTCTCTTTAAGTAAAATATAGTGATAAAAAAATCAAGAATTTCAAGGGTTTTAATAACCTGATGAAAGTGAATCTTACAAGAAATTGTGTAGCAGCTTACTGTAGGTTCCAGATTAAAACATACAGTTTGCAGTACAGTAGATTGAAGGTTGGGCCACTGTAGGTGGTGTTTACTTGTAGAAGGAAAAAAATGCAGAATGGTAGTAGTTGTCACGGAAAGGAAGATCAAATGGATAATGAGGAAAATTATGAACAACTACAGCTTTTGGCATTAGGTATTAAAGATAACAAATCTTTCAGTTTATTGGAATCTAAACTACGCTAAAAACCTGTCATGTTTCTGGGATTGATTCACAAAGCGTTCACTTATCCCTGCCACAGGGCTGCAATTTCAGGGTGTAAGGGGAAGGGCAAACTCAGTGTCAGCCATCTGATACTCATCTTCCACAGTCAGTGACCAATAGCCTCCAAAGGTCAAGTTTGTTAGATATTGGCTACTTCAGAACTGGGAGCTGTCTTTGCTTTCAGCTGTCTGCTTGCATGTTTTTATGTGGCTGGGGGAAAGGAGAGGGAGGAATCTCTCTTTATTTCACCTTACACTTCAGAGCAGGATATTGTTCTCATTCTGTTTTGTGCATCTTCAAGTGCTGGTTCGAGTCTACAAATTAGAAGTACTGCTTATGTATTTCAGTAGTGTGAGCTGTTTAAATATCATCATCCCCGCTTAGCATATCATCATGGCCACTGTGACTCTTTTCCTCATTACAGGAATGTTTGGTGACCCTTGACAATTAAAGAAATTTCTAGTAGTGGGCTGGTAATCTCAGAATGGTTGAGGTTGGCAAAGACCTCTGGAGGTCATCTTGTTCAAACTCCCTGCTCAAAGAAGGCCAGTCAGAGCTGTTTATCCAGGATAATGTACAGATATCTTTTGAATATCTCCAAGGAGGGAGACTCCGCAGCCTCTTTGGGCAACTTATACCAGTAGTCTATGTTCCTGTAGTACATACAAAGCAGAAAACTTGCCCTACTTTCTTAGCGCATGAAGTTGTTTACTGTTTTAGTAGTTGCGGGTGGAAGTTTGTCAGATGGATAAAAGTTGTGTTGATTTTGCATTTGGTATTTATTAGAGGTAATGGTCATGAGTTCAAACTTTTGTCGCATTTGCTCTATCAAGGTTGGGGGAAGGAAGGGAGTGATGCGTGCTTGGTGATTTGCTTGGGTCAAATTAAGAAGACTTACACCATGGATCTATGACATGGAAAAAAATAAAAATAATTCTTAATTCCCTGACCTGTAACAACTTCTAAAGCTGTATATGCTGTATTTGAAGGAAAGAGAAGGTAAAGAGGTTTGAAAGAGAACAGAGATGAGAGAGAGTGAAAGAGTAGGCAAAGTTCCAGATCACCCCTCAGGATTCCAGCGATGTCTTGCCTGGTCTATTCGTTGCGGGTCGTCGGTGTAGGGTGCACACCTGACAGTGTACTCGGGTTCTTTTTTATTCTTTTTTAGATTTATTATTTTTCACCAAGTGAAAACTGGAACTGTGTTGTTTTTAAGCTGTATCAGAGCCAAACAGCTTTAAGACTAAATGACTTTTCATTGAAAGAATAATAGTATAAATACTAGTACTTCCTGATAGTATCATGAATATGTCACACTAAAAACACTTTTTAAAACAAGATCTGAACTTCCTAAACATACCTTGTAGTACAAATTTCTCAAGGAAAGGAAGCATTCACTTTAATTTTCAGGGATGGTTGATGTCAGCTCAGGGTGATACAATCAGTTTTAAATTGAAATAAGCTTTTTAGTCCTTCTTAAGTAAGAGACACTACCCACTATCCACCCTAATGCCCAATGTCATTTAAGAAAAGAAACCAAAGTTGAAGAATATAACTAAACTTTGAGGGGATTACAAGTCTGATAGTAACACAGGAACACTTTCTCCTTCAAGGGAGCCTTTTCGCTCCCCTCCTTAGGTAGAATCTCGTTCTCTATTTGGACAGCTTTATTTTTGTGTAATGGTATCTTGTTTAATATGTATGAAAAGTCTGAAAAATTTAACTTGTACTTGTACTCTGTACCACTCAGCCTGATGCAAAGCCATGAGAAAGCATATGTAGGTATATGCTGGCTCCTCTGGCCAGGGTAGGTGTGACAGAGCTAATACTCTCCAGTAACTTTTCTCACTTTACTGTAGTAAGTTGTTTTCACAGGATATTCTCAAATATGTAAACAATTCTTAAATGCAGACAGAAAAGATTTAGAATTCCATTCTGAAATCTTGCCAGTGATGTTGCTAAACCATGCAAAGGAGCCCAACCTTATGTGATAACTCTGCTTTGCCTCAGTTCAAACTCAGAGCAGTGGTTCTTCTTGACCTGATTATTTTGCAGCTATTTCTTAGGTAACAGAGAACTTTTTGTCGTGATCTCTTAGGCTTAACAACCACTGAACAGTATAAATGGGGCTCTTATTTTCATAGTATCTCCTTTATGTGGAGCTTGTTTTTTCTTTATGTTCTGAGATTCCCCTCCAAAAAAAGTAGTAGCATTTTATCTAAGAAACATTTTTTTCCCCTTTTCTGATCTATTTCTCTTCTGTAAAAGCACAGTGATTTTTGTCTTTCTGAATACTGAGTAGAAACAATGTTAATATTTTCATTTTCTGCCCTGTGTTAGAGAAGAGATCAAAGTAGGAGGTAAATACTGTCTGTTACTGCAAAAGGTGTGCACTGTGTAACAGTTGTTTCAAAAGCAATACAGAATGAAGTCAGGTGAAAATGTAAAAATCTGTTTTCTGCTAAGTCATTTAAAGACTTTTACAATTCACTATTATAATCAGTTTCCTAAGAACATGGATTTTATTTAAAAATAATATGGAACGTACTTTGCAAACTTTGAACTTTGAATGTACAGCATTTTCCTCACTGTGCTTTTCCTTTACCCTTCTGTGAACTTTTTGAAGGACTGCCACTGCTCTAATGCAGATGAAAAATTGTAGCCATGCCAGACATTGTCTTCTGTAACTTAGCTCTTAAGTCAGGTAGACTTGAGAGTAGTCTGTATGTATATTCCTGCCCATGCTGACTTCTGACCGGATAAGACTCCTGAGCTGCCTTCACTCTGCCAAGCTTACTCAGAAATTCCATAAAGGGTCCCTAAGAAACATACCGTCTCTCCCATGATTTTATATAAGAAAAAGCAGTTCAGTTAAAGCCTCCTTAAATTGTTTCAAGTTCACAACTAATAGATAAAAAATATTGGAATTAAAATGCAATTATATATCTAAAAAGTCAAAAATATATTCAAAATTAGAGCACTTTCTCATGGTGAGATAATTTGTTTAAAGTACTGTTGAAATTAATATACCTGCATTCTGCATCTGCTTTTTTTAAATTATAACTGTATTCTTAATCGAAACCATAGTACACAAAAGCTCCACCCCCACCCCCCAGTGCTCAATTTGATTGCAAGTCCAAATACCTCCCAATTATTTTTACATAATTTGGAAGCTAACTTTTCATGTATTATGTAAAATTACACAGATTGAATGTTCTAATATGATCTGTTGTTTGTTTTGGTTTTTTTTCAGAGCAAAGTAGAAGAGATGATTTGGAAGCTTTAGGTCATATGTTTATGTATTTTCTCAGAGGAAGCCTTCCATGGCAAGGTTTAAAGGTAGTGGGTTTTGATATCTTTCTCTATCCTGTTTTCAGGTTGTAAGCTTTTGATGTCATGATCTTTTTCTTTTTAAAAGCTTGTCTGTTAGCTGTATAACTTCAGAAGCTTGTTTTGTTCTTATATTGCAGGCTGATACATTAAAAGAACGTTACCAGAAAATTGGATACACTAAACGAGCAACTCCTATAGAAGTATTGTGTGAAAATTTCCCAGGTAATGTCTACTGTTAATAAAAATGTTGTGTATTGATTTAGAGAACAAAACTGGCATAGATAATTGTTAAATAACACGTTTTAAAAATAAATAAAATAATGCTTCTAAATAGGTGTATTGTGTATTTTTGTGATAGATGCATGAGTTATCCTTTGAAGCAGCAGTAAACTAGTGCTGTGTTCTTCAAAGATAAATTCTTCTAAAGGGAACAATTAAAAAAAAAGTTATTATATATATCCTTATGGTAATCAACTAAACCAGATTTATATCTTCATACATCAGATTTTGCAAGTCTTTTCAGCTCAAATCTGATATCATGTTCCTTTTTAAAACAAGTTACATTAACAACAGCTTGAAATAGTATATAAAATAACTTGCACATATTTTCAGGTGTCACTTCCAGTTCTCCTTAAGTGAACAGAGAATCGATGAGGTATTAGAAAAGTGGAGAGAAGAACTCACAGCAATTTTTAAAAGCTGGGCTAAACAGCTTGGGATGGGACACACTCATGATTTTGCCAGAATAAAAGTAAACACCCTGAAAATTAATCATGATATCATTGATGGGCAAAATGGATTTTCTGAGAATAGTTCATGACAAACTAATTTGATTTCCAATCTGGGATATGGAAAGGTTTCTTAGGTACTGACTCCAAGTCAGTAGCATTCAATGCTATTGAACAGTGTCATGCTGCTATATCTTTAAAAAAAAAACAAAACAAATGAAAAATCCTAAACTAAATTGGATTATATAAACAGGATGTAGCCTGAAAGGCACAAGAACTGTCACTTTTCCTATACTCGGTTCTATAAAGTCTCAGCTGAAGCAGTACGTTCAGTTGTGGGGACTTTACTTCAAGAAAATGACTTCTAATTTCAGAGTATTTCATTGAGAAGTGGGAGTGTTTATATGCCATATTTGCTAGACCTGTCATCAAAGATGAAGATTTCTTTAGTCAGAATTGTGAGGTGAAGAAGTTCTCCTGTACCTTTTTGTTGCTACAAACATAAAAGGAGTCCATGTTCTACATTCATGGCAGCTAGGACAAAGTAATGAATGTAATCCAGACCAGTTACATTTAAACTTGAACTCCTGTTTCAAACATAGTGAAGAGCATGGAGGAATTGCCATTGACATGGAGACTATGGGGCTTCTTTCACTGGAGTTGTGTGGAAACAAACAGACAAAGCTGTAACCAATTTGCTGTGTGATGGGGTTGTGGACTAGATGGCCTTTTGAAGTTCTTTCCAACCCTGTGGTAAAAATTAGTCCATTGTCAATTTTTCTTAGGTTTTTCATTTAACTTTCTGATATGTATTAAAAAGAATTTTAAAAAAGACTTTTTTACAGACATTAAAGCAAATGACTGTACCTATGTTTGGTGAATTAACGAAAGTTTAAGTATGGGGAAAATAAATCTACATCCAGTAACACATGCATGTCTTGCATATTGATTTTTATGTAGCTACTGTAATCTTTTAAATGTCTAATTTAAGATGTATATGGTGCAATTCCTGGAAATAATTGTGCATGAGTAGCTTCATATATCTAGGGACTATTTCCACCAAATTTAATGAAGTACATGCTTGCTGAAAGGATTGGAGCTGAAAATGAAACAGGGAGAAGATACTTGACCTTGGAAAACACAAAATATAAACTCCTTTCATAATGCACTTATACATTTTCATAATACGTTCTCATATGGTTAAGTTTTTGCATGTCAGATTATCTGACAGATTTTCTGCCTTACCCTGTTCTTGTCGCTTTAGACATAGACTAAGTGCATCCATCATCATTTCAATTCTTTTCGGTCAGTCTTTGGTCTGAGCTAGCTGTTTGATGTTCTGTAAGGCAACAAAACTCTGTAGTATTGGGGAAAGATACTTTTGTCTTTGTCACATGTGAAACATCTCTTTCATCCCACATTCTGTGGAACTGTACTATCCTTGCTTGTGCAAACTACTGCTGTCTCAAGCCTTGTATCAAAAATGAGCAAGGATTTAAACCCAGGAGTTTCTGCTGCAAATACATAACGTATTTGATTTATTTTTTTTTTGAGTCAGACAGCTTTAACAGATTTGACTGCATTAAATGGCTCTGCTCTGGGCTTCATACTTCTGAAGACATGCTTTCCATGCGTTGGTTTCTGGTTTACGTTGGGAAAATATGGTTAAAGAGGTCCCTAGCAATGTGTCAGAATTTCTCTTTGCCTTCTTCAAACACTGATCTCCTTGGCTAGTATTGCTTGTCTACTGAGCTGGACCCTATGTGCCAAGGAATTCCTCCTATCTACTGCTCCTCCACCTGCTCATTTCTAAAACGGTGCTTAATACTCTGTTTTTTTCAGAACGGAGTAATTTGGGATATCTTGGCACCATTTTCCTTTGGTGCATTCTTGGCAGCACCAACATGATGCTGCCTCACAGGTTTTTTGTTACCTATCTGGTCTCAAACCTTTACTTCTCCCTCTTTCTAGCCCACTATTTCTGAAAGAGTTTAACTTTGCATAGCTCAATCTTAGCACCACCTCTGCATTTCTCAGCCATCCTCTGACAGAAGATAGCGTTCCTATAACACCTTGTGTGGACCATAAAGTGTCAGCTTCTCTAGACTTCCTGGAATGTGATGTGTAGATCAGATTGAGTGTACAGTGGTACTGCTGTGCTGCTTCTGACATGCCTGACTCTTCATAGGATCAGTGAGTGCTGGTGGCATCTACTTCTAACATTGTTCATCCTCTGACTTTCTGGTCATATAGAGATGCCTTCTGTAGCACTCCAGGACTGTATGAGTAGCCTTGTAGGCTTGAGAATGAGGAGTCATTGGTTTTCTCAAAATGTCTTGCCAATGGGTGTTTTCCCACTCTTTCATGAGCTGCAAAGGTTTCTAAACAAGATCTTAAGAGCTCTACCCATCTGAATCTCAAGTCACAGGACTCAGATCAATATCAGACTGTGAGAAGTTGTATTCTATTCCAAACCACTGCAGTGTGATACTCTTTCTGATTTTTTTTTTCTTTAATTTTAATAACAGCAAGGTGTAGATAGATGCAGTGAACAAACCAAAATTTCAATATGGTTAGATTGTTGTTTTCTTCACTCTTGCAGTACTTTAGTTCTTTCTTATAATACCTGCTGTGGTGGAAGGACCTGTAGGACTTGGACTTCTATGAAATCTTGTTAACATTTATCTCTTCTCATCATCTGCTGTTTTCTCAAACTGTTGTATTTTCCTGTGCCCTTCATTTCACTAATTCCTGAAGGACTTACTGCAAATGCAATCTAATATGTGAGCAGTTTCTCAGTGAGATTTGAAGCTTGGGCTTCAGATGTTCATGAGATCTCCCTTTCAGCCCTTGGATTCTTGTAGTCTTCTGTCCATAAGGGTACTTGATCCTCACAGCTACTGTCTCAGAAGCCTTTCGTGGCTTAAACCCATTGTCAAGAATGGGTCATCTGTATTCTCTACTCACCTGCCGAGAGGTTTGTGCTGGAACTCTTGTCTTAACTAGAAAATTCTGGCTACTAGTGTCCAGTCTATACTTCATACCCTTTAATGACTAGGAAAGTGCTTTCCTTTTATCTTTATAGGTCCAGGCCCTTTCAGAAATCTCCCTGATTGTCTCCACTACTGGGAGAATCTTATCATTTCCATGTAACACCTACCTAAGTGAATCTCCATTTGTATGCTGACATGATAATTAAATGGCAGTATTAAACTGACACTGGTCAGAAGTCATTCTGCAAGAGCTCAGGTAACGTTAGTGCTTATCCTGAATAGAAACACTGTGGAGATTTGCCACATCCACTCAAGACCTTCATGTAACATGATGCCTGAAGCATTCAACACTGTTAAAGCCATCCATAGACATACTACAGTTATAGCTCAACAGAGCCTATACCGAGTGTTTTCTGTCAGATCATTTGTAATTTCCCACTTTAGAATCATGTGTGGATACTCTAATAAAGAAAGGAAAATTACATTCCAGTAAGAGCTGTTCTTTGAGATATAATCCTCCCTGTATGTTCATATACCTCCTTCTTTAGCTTTCCTTAGGCTTGTCTTTCTACAATTAATTGAAAATAAAAACAACATTGAAAAGTAGAGGCATATCTCTCCCCATGTTTTTGGCACATTGTGCATCAGGATTGAAAGGTTGAATTGATCTGGACAGATAATGCAAAGGGCAAATTAGCGGTGGGGTTACTTGGTAGGATATGTTTATAATATGGCAGTCTATCTTTAAAATGTAATAATAAGCACTGTTTTGAGTGCTATTAGAAAAAGCTATGGCAATTATGTACATTTTTTTTTTATATAGAGGAAATGGCAACATATCTACATTATGTAAGAAGACTAGAATTTTTTGAAAAGCCAGACTATAACTACTTAAGAAAACTCTTCACAGACTTACTTGATCGCAAAGGCTATATTTTTGATTATGAGTATGACTGGATTGGCAAACAGTTGGTGAGTACATTTAAGCTGTTAGTGACATACTGGGGGGGTTTTGTGTGATCACTTTTGAGCTAGTGTTAGTCTTGAGTTTCAGAATACATGTGCGTCTCATGGCTGTAATTGGAGTTGTGAACAGCTTCTATGGCAAACTTGTTTACCCTAAAGTTCTTTGTATGACTTTCTGAAAGAACTGTAGTGTTTTGTTGCTAAATGATTTGCAGTATTTAATAGTAGAAATTATTTTAAGCCTGTCTTCTGCCATTGATCAGAATGTTCTAACTGCTAACTGCAGAAAGTATCAGCCTAAAGTCTTTCAGAAAATTAATGTCTGATAGTATGCAGAATTGCTAGTTCATGAAATTGTGTACGTCTTGGTTTGCCCTATTTTTTTGCTTTGGTATTATTAATTATCTAGTGAAGCTTTGTCTTTAATTTGATATTTTTGGGGCTATGGGAAACTATCAGCCTTAAATATTAACTTCTATTACAAACCAGTAACTTTTGGTAAGACTTAGAAATCTATTTTTTTTACCAGTTGCCACATATTATTTATATTTGTAGCCTACTCCATTGGGTTCAATACATTCAGACCCTGCATCACCTTCAAACAGAGATGCATATCAGCATAGAGATAAAAGGCAACAATCCAAAAATCAGGTAAACTGCTCTTTTAAGATTATCATCGTTACTTCATCTTTTGTCTAATGGTTTGTGCTATGTTGTTGTTTTTATTAGGACTCCAAAATAAAATTATTTGGGTTTTTTTTTGACTTAAGTAGATCTTTGTTATTGTATTTCTACATCTGTAGACCTTGAAATGTCCTAAAAAGTTGTTTGTTTGATACTATTATATAATGTAAGTCACATCAGTAATGAATTTTGTCTCTGCTGTTACTACTTTTAATTTGTTCTTAGTTCTATTTTTAGTCATTGTCTCTTCCCCATATGCTGTGTCATCTATTGGGGGGTCTAACATGTATGTAAAATACTTTAAATTTTTTTTAAATAACAGAATAATGACTAAGCCATTAAAACTGTTAGGAATTTAGATCTGTGTCCATTTACCTAAGCTAAGTTTCAGGGCTGTTTTGATGTGTACTGTGTTTCTTCCTAGGAATTTTGAGCTTTAGGTACTTTACTTCTCTATGGAAATGTATGTGTAGGCATATGTAAGTAAGCAGGTCATGTTGATGTATAATAATTAAGGCATGATTTCTTTGTTTTTGGAATTGTTGTTTCTTCTTTTGCATATATTCGTGATGCATTCAAAAATGATAGTCAACAGACCATAGGGCAGCTTGGGACTTACAGCAAGCTAATCCGCATCATTTGAGAGCTCACCTAGCAACTGACAGACATGGTGGCTCAGTACAGGTATTTTCTGTTTCTTTGCAAAACTTAATCAGTCATTTTACATTATATAATACTAGATTCTTATAGTGCATGACATGTTTCCTGTTTCCGTATTAAGCTTACTTTCCACTAATGTTCAGAACGTTCCTGTTATTCTCTACTTCAGAGTTGGCAAACTGAAATTAAAACAACTGCAGAAAAATACAAGCCTTTTTGCGTGCAGAATTTCTGCTACATGTTTCCTAGAGAAAGCCTAAAATAAGAGAACTATCCTTCTCTTCGAGGGTATGTACACTTACGTCAGTGCAAGCAACTGAAGTTTAGACTTTGGATATGTTATTTGGTTGCATTAGCAACTAAACAACTATTGACTCAATTCAATGTTGTCCAAGTCATGTTTTTTGTTTCTTTAGCAAGCTTCAAATGAAAAGTGCTAAGTAGTGATTTTGGCTTCAAACGATCTACCTCTGTTCAAACAGTAGTTGACTAGAAGAATGTTTCCCAGGGCAGTACTTCACACTTACCAGTGGAAAAAAATGAGTAGAAACCGATAATTTTCCCTCCACTATTAGTTTATTTCATCTTCAAAGAATTTGTTTTCCTGGCTTATTCCTAGTTTTACTTTTTTAGTGTCGTGCTCTTTGAATATATTTAGGGGCAAGATGGTTCGGATAAGGAAATCTAATATAGAAGGATTCAAAATTCCAGCTGTAAAGTCTATATGAGGTTCTTACCTTTCAGTCTGAAATGAAAATAATAGCTTTCTAAAGTGTTATCTGTGGAAGGGAAAAAAATATTTTTTCTCTGCTTCATTTTTGATTCTGAGAATCTAAGTTTCTGCTGAAGTCCTGTTTTGGAAGAAAATTATCAATGCCTGAAGAATGAATGAGAAGTCCAGGGTAAAGCAAATAGTGCTGTAGTCTTTCCAGTGTGATAATTCCATATCTTCTTTAAATGCTTTGAATCTCCATTCAAACTTAGCATTATCTTAATTTTGCTTCCTTAGAAACGACTGTCATGTGCCATGAAGGAAAAGCTAGTAGATGATAATTATCACTGTGTATCAAGAAAAGTTTTTAAATTGTTTTATGTTTCCCATTTAGAAACATTTTTAAAACTTTACCTGTATATTTAATTTGAATTGCAATAGTTTTCTCAATAACATCAGTTTTAAAGGTACTAATTTATCTTTTCAGAGCAGGATAGTTCTCTGGAATCAAAATTTTATTTGAAATTGTATCTTTCAAAATTACTACATTTCTTAATTTTTTATTAAGAGAAGTTTTATTCTTTGTCAGGTAAAATGGAACATCACAAGAGATTTTATTCCATTGTAGTATATGTTAAATAACCTTCGGAGACAGGGAGAACATTTTCTAGGAAATACTGTTAGTATTCTTTTCTGTTAATATAATGTTCTTGCGTTTTCTTCACAAAGGATACAAGCATTCTGAGTTTGGATCACTTAGATCAGTTCAGACTAAACACGTAAAATGAGCAGTGTGTAAAACTGCAGCCGTTTGGTCAATGTCTCGAGGGTCAAGCATTGTACAGAAGGGTATTTTCAAGCCAGCTTGATTGGCTTGCTTTTTAATGTGTGGTGGTTATGCTTCCTCATTAAGTGCACTTAAACTACATAATATCTTACAGATCAGTTTTATACTGGATTATCCATTTTTCTACATGATATGAAAATGTGGCAGATAATTTTATTTTGAAGTGAAAACAAAATGGCTTTTAGGTTGCTGCTTTTAGAGGTTGCTGCTTTTAGTCATCTGTAATACTACTACTGCTGTCACCTCTGAGATCCTTTTATAGAAGCTTATTAAAATGTCACAATGAAAAATCACTAACACATTAAATTCAAAGGATTGAATGCTGGTATGTGTGTATATGTATGTTAGTATATATTTTTATGCTCTTAATAATGATCTTCAAGTGGGAAACATTCAGGTTCTAAATGGTTTGTTCATTAATAATAACCATTCTGGGTTTTGTATTAATTTAAGTTGTTCCAGACTCTCTTGGCCTATGTTATAGATACACTACTGTGCTTAATCATGTCTAATTTTACTTTGTGGCATCAATTCATGTTTACAGTTGAAATACAGTTAGCAGATTGAGCTGTAAAGGGAAAATCTCTAGAAACAGTTCACATCCTTTCTTACACTTATCTCTATAATGAGATTAAAATGCTGTAACGTGGCAGTCCATCTTTCTAGTTTGTGTAGCCTTATTGGTGAGAGCAACTCATACCTCTTAGCAATTCATTCAGCAACTTCCTTTGTCTTTTTGTAAGTTTGCTTCCGTTCCCCAAAATGTCAGTTTTACAACACTGAATTGTTTTCTTCTCTGCGTGAGCTGCAAACTGCTTATGCGCTCTAGACTGTACTAATCTGTTCATTACTTTTTGTTCATCACTTGCTATGTGGTCTCTTTCCTCTTCTCCTTTCTCTGTTTTCCCATTTGGAAATTATTTAAAAGAAGGTTAGATTAAAAGACCAGGTTGAAGAGTTCTCAGTGGAGTGCCATGGGTCTTGACAAGTGCTTAGAAACTTTTTGGAAGGTTAGATATTTGATATAAATAGTTTTCAGTTGCAAGACATCTCTCCAAGAAGCAAAGGTAGCAACGCGTTAGATGAAACAAGTCAATTTCCCTAAAGTTTTGTAAATGAAAAAGGTAATGTGATTTTTTTTTTTGATTCTTTTGTCTTAACTGAAGCTTTTTGAGGGTAAAATTTAACATTCTGTTGTATCACGAATGAATTGCTTAAACGTGAAGGCTGGCATGTTTTTGAAGAATGGAAAATGCAGTTCTGAAATTGGTGATGAAATGAAGGATTATTTTTGTCTTTTTAAAATTTTTATGTTTCCTTATTGGGATTATAAGCAAGAAAATCAGCAAAATTTGTTTTATGAAAATCTTTCTGCCTGATTTTTTAACTTAACAAGTAAAAGATAGTAACATAACAAGTAAAAATATAGTAACAGATTAATTTAAAACAAAGTGTGAGGCTAGCCTGAACATTTACTATTACCATCTCTGGAACTGGTATTCAGACTTAACTTTGTCTTATTATCTCTGACCCTTATCAAGCTTCTAAAAGACCATTTAGCTAAGAAACTAGTCTGTTCCACTATTAATATGTCTCATTATTAGGTAGTTTGTCTAGTATTTTAAGTGTTTGACTTATAGCTTAGAGGGTAATGAGAAACATCCAATGTGACTCATATGCTTCCTTGTATATGTGCTCTTCAAATTAAACTTTTAAAGAACTGATTAAATATAAAGGAAGTAAATTTAAACTGGGATAAAACCTGTTATCAAAATGCTTAAAGACTTTGACTTTAGTTGTTAATCTTCCACTTGTATAAAGGTAAGTAGCTTAAGTTAATCAACATTCGAACACCTCTAATTTGAAATTTGGTTTAAAGTACTAAATTTCATAAACCTAATTCTGTGACTGTTCATGGAGAAATGTTCATACGCTTTTTGTTAACAGATAACTTGTATGCACAAAATCCTAACTGAAGTATCCACACTTTTTCACTACAATGGTATACAAATCTATGAAGGGATGAATTATGCCTCACATCTTTCATCAGATTACTGAGGAAATCCAGTCCAACTCCATCCATAAGTAGAGATATTAGCGTCACTTAATAAAAACCTCTTAATTTAGTTTCGTGTATTGGTTCTGCCCCCTCCTTTCATACAAGTTTTAGCTTTTTATGTGGTTCCGCTTTGATGATTTTTATACCTTATTTGTGGTACATCCTGGCTACAGAATGTGGTGTACCATGCCTTCAACGCAGACACTGTCTTCCAGGTGACTTATTGTTGTTCAATTTTGTTATATTCCCATATCTTTCTGCTAGTGTTACGCTGATTTTTGAGATGATTATTATGTAGTCTGAGAGAGAAAAGTCTAATGTCTAACTTGGTCTAACTTAGTCCCATACACTCCAGGATCCAGGAGTTTACAAGTTTCATTTACCTTGCATTATCAGCCTTTTAGGAAATGCACTGTTTGGTCTGATTGCAAAGTATTTTGCTATTGACAGAGGAAATCAACTTCTGGCATCATAAGTTATTTTAGCAAAGTTACAGAAATTATGATTGTGAGATCATACAGTTGTAGCCTTGCTGATACTGGAACTGAAGTAGTCCTGGCCTGTCTCTTGTGCTCCTCTAAATGAGTCTTTGTCAGGTTTCTTTAAAGGTAAATATTTTTCTCTTTTGCACATTTATTAAGTCTTGGTTCTTCATCTTACTGAGGCTGTTCAAAGAGCTATTTTCAGCAGTAGTAGACTACACTGAAACTCAGGGCATTTGTGATTCTGGAGGAGCATGACTGATGCTTTTTTGTTGTTGTTATTGTTGTTTTTCTGAACTATCAATACTCTTTGCAGACTTCTGAGGGGTCAAACTTCTTTGCAGAAAGATAAACATTTTCCTCCCATCTGAACTAAGCCATGCAACAGGCAATTAGATGTGATCGTATTAGATTGTGTATTTGGTGGAAAAGTCTGGTGTATGTATATGGGAAAGACAGAGATTCTTTCTCCTTGATCTCTGTCAAAGAAATAGAGATCAATCAGAGCAAGGTGGGACAGTCTTCTGCTCTGTGTGAATGCTTCTACAAAGTTTGTGTCAAAGTTTCTTAGAGAAACCGACACGGCTTCATCTGAGGCAAATCATGCCTAACGAATTTGGTGGCCTTTTATGGAGTTACAACGCAAATGGACAAGGGAAGAGCAACTGACATCATCTATCTGGACTTGTATAAAGCCTTCGACACTGTCCAACATGACATTCTGGTCATCAAACTGGAAAAATGTGGACTTGATGGGCGGACCACTCACTGGATAAGGAATTGGCTGGATGGTCACACTCAAAGAGTCGTGGTCAACAGCTCAAACTCTGAATGGAGAGCAGTGACGAGTGGCATCCTGCACCTGAGTCAGGGCAATCGCAAGCACAGATACAGGCTGTGTGAAGAATGGATTGAAAGCAGTCTGGAGGAGAAGGACTTGAAAGTGTCAGACAATGAAAAACTGAACATGAGCCAGCAATGTTCACTTGCAGCCCAGAAGGCCAATCGCATCCTGGGCTGCATCAAAAGAAGTGTGACCAGTAGGTTGAGGGAGGTGATTCTCTCCCTCTGTTCTGCTCTCATGAGCCTCTACCTGGAGTACTGTGTACAGTTCTGGAGCTCCCAACACAAGAAAAAGACATTGAACTGTTGGAATGGATCCGAAGGAGGGCCACAAGGATGATCGGAGGGCCAGAGCACCTTTGCTATGAGGACAGGCTGAGGGAGTTGGGGCTGTTCAGCCTGGAGAAGAGAAGGCTCTGGGGAGACCTTATAGTGGCCTTTCAGTATTTGAAAGGGGCCTGCAGGAAAGCTGGGGAGGGGCTTTTTGCAAGGGCTTGTAGTGACGAGACAAGGGCTAATAGTTTCAAGCTGGAAGAAGGTAGATTTAGACTGGATGTCAGGAAGAAATTCTTCACAGTAAGGATGGTGAGAGACTGGAACAGGTTGCTCGGGAAGGTTGTGGATGCTCCCTCCCTGGAAGTGTTCAAGGCCAGGTTGGAACGGGGCTTGAGCAACCTGATCTAGTGGGTGGTGGCAGAGGGGTTGGAACTAGATGATCTTCAAGGTCCCTTCCAACCTTAACCATTCTATCAAGTCTATGAAAACAGTCATTAAGTAATTAAAAAACACCATAGGACAAATGCCCTCTTGCAAGAAAAGATTTTGCCCACTAGATGAAAGCATGGTCAAGAAATACTGTTCAGTTTTTAAGTCAGTTTGAAGAATTTCAAAGAAAGAATCACCAAACAGGTTGTTATAGCTTCTCCACTTTCTCTTTTGTAAGTATATAAACGTTTTGGGAAACTCTGAAATAAGCTTTGTTCTTTGTTACTGTATGGCAGTACATTGACCGAAACAGAAGACTGTTATTGCTGTTTTAAAGCTAAAGTCAGCTTAGATTAGTGTGACTTTAACCATGATTTAAAAAAAAAAAAACAAAGCAACAAACAAATAAAACAAAAAACAAGCAAACAACAAAACCCAAAAAACAAACCTGTCTTAAATCAGGAGGCTTCTCTTTTTAACGACTTGCTCAAATCTTGCAGGTGTTCTTTTAACAATTGCCAGAAAAGGTTCCAAATAGACCAGAAGAGAGTTGTTGACAAAGACTGATAGAAATAGTCCGTGGACCTTAAACCAGGGTAGCAAACCTTTTTTTTTTTTCGCTGATCTGCCTGCCTCTCCGAAATAGCAGTGATAGAATGGCAGACTAAGTAGTCTCAGATACAGTTTTGCTCCTATTGGGATGTTTTCACCTTCTCCTTTTTTATCCATCAGAAAGGAAGATGGATACTTTCAACCTGTTGTTGAAAAATAATATTCATACCTAGATTATTAATACAGGAAGGATTTTGTTTAACTACTTTCATGGTTTCCACTTTGAATGAAAATGTGTATGTGCTTGACTTTGGTCCCTTTTTTGAATCTCCAGTCCAAGACGACATAGGTGAATAATTGAATAGGCACCCCTGGGAAAGAAGTGTGAAGAATGTTATATAAAAGCTCCGTAGATGGTAGAGTTGGGCAATGTGCTTGATATCAGAGTAAAAATCATACATGTTTTCATTTTATTTTTGTATTGAAAAAGAAGAAAATGAAGAGGTTTTTGTAGATACTTGTGCGAACTGTCACCTGTTCTGTACAACGGTCAGGAATGCTAAAATGCATGGGTTTGCTTCCCATCCAGGAAGGGGCATATACCTGTCGTTTTGTTTCTTGTTGTATCCTACTTGAGTTTACTTGAGTAAACTTGAAGACGAGGCTTCTATTTCTGATCAACTGTTGTTACTAAACCTTGAGCACAGGTCTGAGGATGTTTTTCGGAAAGCTCACTGAACGTCTAGATCATGGGGCAGAAATCCTGAATGATTAGGACTGCAGGCAAGGTTGACTACAATCTTAATTGGGTAATATTGCTTTATATGGATTAGTGCAGGCTGTAGTTGTGATTAGTAGTTATCATTTGGATCCATTGGATCCAAAACTCATTTGGTGGACAAGTTGACCAAACTTTTTTTACCCTTCTGTTTTCCCGGATGATCTTGTCTTATTTTGCAAGTACTTTCCATGGAAACACTGTAGGTTTCCACTCTGCTTATCACTGTTAAAAATGGGTATTTCGCAAAAGGCAGTGAAATTTTCAGCATAGTAAGATACCTAGTGAGATGGTTTCTCCTTACCAGTAAATATGGACAATGACGACAAACTAATATTAAGATGCTTGTAAAAAAAAAAAACAAAAACGAAAACACAAACTAACTGAGGATGATTAGTTTAAGATGCCTGATGGACCATCTTAGGTATGAATTGTACTTGAACAAGTTTTATTTTTGTCATTGAATATTTAGTATTTCTGCTATCCCTAATAAAACGAAACTAAGCTTAAGCCACCTGGTTGAAACTCTACTGCCATACCTATCATCATAGAAATCAAGTCAATTCCCAGATTCCTTCAGTTACATAGACCAAAATTGAAGTTAATTACATTCTTGCAATCTCAGACATCTTTTGTTGTGTTTTGTTATTGGACTGCACATTGTTTTCTGGCAATGATTCAAAAAAGAAGAGTTTCTCCTGATATAGGTGTATGGCATGGAAAGTTACTTAAGTTCAGCAGACTTCTGAAGCTCTGGACTTAATTACAACAGGAACCAGAAAACAAACCTCAATAGGCAAGGTTACTAGCTCTGCTTATAAATAGATGAAACATAGTATTGGACTTCTCACTGCAGCAGGGACATTGAGGGGCTGGAGTGTTTCCAAAGAAGAGCAATGAAGCTGGTGAGGGGTCTGCAGCGCAAGCAAGGAGTGGCTGAGGGAACTGGAGTTATTTAGTCTAGAGAAAAGGAGGCTCAAGGAAGACCTGCTCTCTACAACTACCTGGAATGAGGTTGTAGCAAGGTGGGGATTGGTCTGTTCTCCCAAGTGACAAGAGATAGGATGAGAGAAAATCACCTCATGTTGCACCGGGGGAAGTTTAGGTTGCATATTAGGAAAAGGGCCTTTACCAAAAGGGTTGTCAACAGGCTGCCAAAGGAAGGGAGGGAGTCACCATCCGTGGAGGTATTTAAAAGACGTATAGATGTGATCCTGAGGGACGTGGTTTAGTGGTGGACTTGACAGTGCGAGGTTTACAGTTGGACTTGGTGATCTTAAAGTTCTCTTCCAACCAAAATAATTCCATGATACATTAAGAGGAGAGCTTAGAAGGTTGAGGGGAATAGTAACATAATGATGAGTTTCCTTCCCTCTGCTTTCTTCTACCTTAATCCCTGACCTTCAGGCAACAGCTGGTAAGAATCTTGAACTATACAGTTGGTCCATTTTTCTGTAGCTTATTTTGTTTTACAGATATTTTCTGCAGGCTTCTATGTTACTTGGCTAGAATGATATTTTTGTGCATTGTTACTTGGACAAGTATTTGCTGCTGCTTTGTAGCTAGACCTCTTGATACTCTAATGCGTCAGTCAGCACTGTCAGCTGCCCTGACCAGATCTGCACTTGCTGTATCTAGTTAACCATCTTCCTGGCAGATTCTGAAGTGAATAAGGAAGAGGCCTCTGAAATACCTCCATTTGTCATGCACAAAAGCTGACAGGAACTGAGAGCAAGAATATTTGGTTTGAAGTCACAACAGATATTCCCAGAGAACCTGAGCTGTTTCAATGGCTCAAAAATTTACAAAGGAAATTGAGAGTAAATGAATGTGAATGAAGATGAATCTCTAAGTTTATTAGTTGTTTTGGTGGGTTTTTTTATGGCTGAGAGTGTTCTTTTGCTTTGAGAGTGAAAACCAAACACCTTCTACACTCTTAGGTCTAGAAAATGTCTTAGTTTTCCTCTCTTCTGGTGAATACTCTTTAAGATACAACTGAATCGGGCCACATAAAGAAGGAAACTAAGGCACTTAAATACGCTAAAGAAGCAGAGATAGGTTAGAACTGACTGAATTGATATTGGGAAAGAGGTTAGTGACTTCCCTTGAGGCTCTGAAGAGACACGAGGGAGATCAGCAAACCTGATGAACAGAATTTCTTTGTTTAGTCCACTCACTTTGAGTCTGTCATGTAGATGTCAGTTCTAGTATACATGAAATAAACATGTCAGGAGTACAGGGATGCAGGAATGAAACCTGCAGGAAGGAAAAGATACTATTTTTGCAATAAAAAGAGCTAAGGACTTAAAAATTACTGACTTTTTATTAAAGATGTATTATAGTTTTAGGAACTGGCAAATGTATGTCTGGCACTAGCATAATTTCAGGTATTTCTGGTGATTTCAGGTAATAAGCTCAACAAATGGAGAACTGAACACAGATGACCCAACTGCAGGCTGTTCAAATGCACCCATCACAGCTCCTGCAGAAGCAGAAGTAATGGATGAAACTAAGTATGTCCATCTTTTTATATTCTTTGCATCTTGTATGCTCAGCCACTTCAAAAATTTCTTGTATAGTTCTTAAAAATATATTGCCTAAACCGAATAGCCACTGGTAAGGGGAAAAACTATAGTGCTGCACTTAATTTTGGCATTAAATATTTAAGTAGTAGACTTTCTATAGTTTGTGCTTGTTAGGCTAAGGCCTCAACAAATCTGTCTGTACTAGGGAAGTGCATGCATTTTTGATATGGCAACTAATTATTTTAAAAAAATATTTTTAAGGTAGAGTTATGACTACCAAAAGTTATGTATGAAATGTGAAAATTCTTCCTCTGTGTGGTTTTCTAATTTTCTCTCTTCCCTTACTCTTTCTGTATAGCTGCCAGAAAGTGTTGAACATGTGGTGAGTTCTACACCATAGGCAGGCAGAAATAGCCCCAGAGGCTTTGTTCTTGTTACTTGGTTTAAAAGTAATTTCAGAGAAATTTAAAATAACAAATCCATTTGGAAATCACAAAACATGTTTCAATATTTTGAAACAATTAACCATTTTTACAAACAGCTATCTTCAGGAGCTATTTTGCCTGCTTCAAATCTTGCTTGCTTTTAAGTTGTGGCATATTTTATTTAATCCTGTTTAGTGGGTAGTAGAATGTTTTTTCTTGCTGGATACCCAGGTTTAGAGGGGAAAACATTTTCATCAATGTTGTAGCATTCAGCTAGTATTTTAGTATCTAGAAAATAACTCACTTATATGAACAAATAATAAATGCTAGCAAATGTTTGAATTCTGCCCCGTATCTCTGTTAACATAGCATTTACCTGAGTATTAGTCTTTGACAACCTGCTAACTAATTGCTAAAACATAATTTCAGGCTTCCTTAAAGTTACCATGTAACAAATGGGGAAAATGTTAAGGTCTGTTAACACGGGATGGACAACTAATGTATATGTATTTGAGTAGTAAACTCAGGCTTGTAGAATAGGACAGAAGAATATTCTTAATACCTAAAGGCAATATACCTTTCACCATATTTTCTTTTAGAGTTTTGCTTGGAATAGAATGTAGTTTATCATAAAATAGAGGCACTTAGAAGTATGAAAGATGCATTAGTAGCAGAAAAATCCTGTAAACATTGCCTAGTAGGAATAAGTTTTGTAGGGCCCATTTTCCTAACTTTTAGATAAGGGGAAATTTCTCAAAGTACAAATTTTTGTTGAAGTGATTGTTCTCTAGATTCTAGGTTTGGTAGATAAGATTTGTGTGCATTTATGTGCATGTGTATTTAAAAGTAGTGAATGGAGGTGTCTGTTGTGCCATGCTTGTGCACTAACTAGCTTCCTGTGAGCACTGAGAAGACCCGTTCTTTATCTGCCATTTTTGGAGAGTACTGTAATTTCATTTTTCTGTCAAGAATTCAGTTTTCTTTAAAACAAACAAACAAAAATAAAAGACCCCAAAAAGCAAGGGTGTTGATAGGCTGCATATAGAGATATTCCGTTAGCCCTTCTCTTTGAATAAGCAGAGTTGATAACATTCCTTATATCCAGTTTATGTACACACAGGAAAAGATTAAATTTCTACATTTTTGAGTACTGTTTACAATTAAACCAATGCTTAGTTAGCTGCAGAAAACAAGACATTTCTTAGAAGCCAACATGCTGCAGCTGCTTTAAAAGTGTAGAAATTCATTGTCATTACTTAACCCTGGTCAGCAACTGAACACCATGCAGCTGCTTCCTCCTAACGGGATGGAGAGAAGAATTGGAAAAAAGGGTAAAACTTGTGGGTTGAGATAAAAACAGTTTAATAACTTAAATGAAATAAAACATGATACTAATAATAGTAGTAAAATATAGTAATAATAATTGTAATGAAATCTACCAAAAAGACAGAGAAATAAAACCCAAGAAAAGGCAAGTGATGCACAGTACAGTTGCTCACCACCCACACTGACCGATGCCTGAGCAGTGATCTGCCCCCCACAGCCAACTCCCCTGCAGTTAATAAACTGAGCATGATGTTCTATTGTGTGGAATAGCCTTATGGCTTGTTCAGGTCAGTCGTCCTGGCCATGCTCTCTCACAGCTTTTTGTGTACCTGCTCACTGGCAAAGCATGGGAAAATGAAGTCCTTAACTTAGGATAAGCGCTGCTAAGCAACAACTAAACTATCAGTGCGTTATCAACATTCTTCTCTCACTAAATCCAAAACACAGCACTGCACCAGCTACTAGGAAGAAAATTAATTTGATCCCAGCTGAAACCAGGACATTCATTTCCTCTAGTGTGAATAATTGATGGACATATATGCTATCCTTTACGTTTTTGGCTTAGTCTTTACTGATTTTGTCACAGACAAAATATATATTCTCAACATCCTACTGTTTACGTTTTATTTTTCAGTATGAAACACACAAATTAGCATTCCAGCAGTGTCTATTTAAACTCAGTTTCCTCATTCGTTATTTTCTAGGGCAGAAGTTGTTTTATATGTTGGTAATAATTAAAGCAACACACATGCATGCACCACCCAGCACAGATCTCAGACATCAATTTATAGTTATACATCTTTTCTCAGTAACATGATTTCAACATGACAGTTACAAGCTTAATATCAAAAGGTATTGAGACATATTAAATATCCATTTGTAGATCTTGCACTGCTAAAGAGTGCAAGGAAATGTAAATAGCAGTATCTCATGTCTGTAATACAGACATTTTTGTTTTTAAGATGTTTTATCAAAAGACTCACTTTGTGTCTCTCTTATAATCTTTTCTTCAACTGAAAATATGAAGTTTATCTTCTGTTTGTAACATTTCTTCATAATCTGAGAAGACTAGCTTGAATATTTCCTTCTTTGTTCTAGACGTTTTCATGGTTTTAGAAGCTTAACATGACTATCTTTGTTAAAAAGGCTGAAGAAAGGGTGCCCTATCGTGTGATTTTTTTAACTATGAACACAAGTATTGTTTACCTGATATCTCCTTTAAGGCTGAGGGCAAACCCCACAGAGCAGGATTCCTATCGGCCCTCTCTCCCCCTCCCCCTTCCCTCCCAAGGGAGAATACAACGGGAAATGAGGAAGAAATTACCTCACATGAAATTGGAAGTTAAGACT
>VWZK01003534.1:0-31197 GCA_013396935.1 Baryphthengus martii | reverse complement strand
TTGAGATGCATAAATGAAAATGCTTACAAGATATTCAATGAATAGTTCAATCTTTTGTAGGTCCTAGAGGAAAAAAAACTTAATAGGAAAGAAAAAGGGTTTTTTTCCATTTTTATAGGTCCTTCTTGAGTCTCTACTTCAAGACTTAATTTTCCCCAGAGAAGTTACCACCTCACTGCTGAATAATTGTGATTTAGAGTAGATGTCTCAGCTAACTCAGATAAACTGTACTACTGCAAATTAACAGCTCTCTTGGGTAATTAAAAAAACATACTACTTTGGACTAAATTAAAAAAGAACCTTATTTGAATAATAAGAGGAAACAAAAAAAAAAAAAAATTAACAAGTAAATGAAAAAAAGTGCAAGATATTTTAATGTACTCACTACAGGTGATGATATTAAAACACTAAGTTTAGCTTATGGTTTAGAAAAATAATATTCCTGTCATCAGATATTTTCCACTCACATTTTATTAATGTTATAAAATAGTTTTTGACTAGCAGTTGATGAGACATGAAAGGAAACCCCCCTACAAAATATACCACATCAAAACAGTTCAACTTACACAATATTTTTCCTCGTTATTAAAATTAAATATTCCATTTAGAAGTGTTCCCAGGGCATGAGTTTCCAATATCAATTAATTGTTCATAGAAACAAAAAAGTAATTAAACTACATTGCCAATAAGTTGTGCAATGTTAGTACAAGCATGGAAAGTTACAGAAACAGTGAGAAGTAATATGATAGAAGGAAAATGCGTAAGACTGTGTATGACATATGTGGTTTTTCTGCTTTGTAGTGTGAACTCATCAGAGGTCACAAACTAAGTCCTGGACGAAGGCCAAATGAAAATTTAGATAAGAGAGCCTTAGAGCTGCAGGAAAATGTATTTTCCTCTCTTGGTTAATGTCAACCCATTGTCAGAAGTAGAAATACCGAACTGCTGGAAGTACCATATTTCAAGTGTCATCTAATGCGTATGTAATGCATATTTGTGTCATGAAAAATGTCACACCATCGTTCTCTCTTAGCATATATGTTAGTCCTGCTGTTTTGGTCAGACTCTCTGCAAAGATAAACACACTTTGCCTAGCTAAACGATCTCCCCATATTTCCACAGGCTAGACTCTGTTTATTTGTTTGAATTCAATTTGGATTTTTTTTATTAAATTATCTGTATACCAATTTTGAAAAGCATACATGCTCCCCAGAAATTAAAAGCAAGTGACACTTAAAACATTCCTTTATTTGTGATTCTTTAACCTAAAAGAGAAACAAATATTCCTATTAGGATAATATAATCACATAATCACATAATCAAAAATGCATTTTGTGTGTTTGGTGATCACTAAATCCATGTTCTCATTCCCATGGCAGTGGATATTACCATGACAAAGGCAGAGTCAAGAGTCAGTATCATCAAAAGTCAGGAGCTACATTCTACTTATGGCTTCCTGTGTTATCCGAGCTACTCTCACAAATCGTCCAGACCTCGCCTTCCTGTTCTATAACATGGTGGTCTTGTGGAAAGCTGAGATTTTTATGTATTTGTGAGTCATTTGGTACAACAGAATACAGTTTAGTCCCCAAAATATACATGTTAAAGGATTACAACCAGCAGAGAATTTAAGCTTGCTGTTAGCTTTAAGCCTTCCGACTTGAATTATCCCATGATCTCATGATTCTTTGTCGAAATCCCACTGAAGCTAGAGGTTAGGTTCATCACCTACAGATGAAAACCACTGACATTTCACTGTACTTGTTGCTTGTGGAAGTTTTCAAACACAAGTGACATAAAGGAAAGGGCTGGATGAATGGGCAGATACTGCTTAGAGCTCTGCTGTGTTATTACTGGAACCTGTAAAATACTCTATTTCTGCGACATGAAAGGCATTTCAAAAGCTGTCAGTGAGATTCATATGTCAAGCTGGCTTTAAGATCTGCATCAAACATCAGCCAGTTAAAGCAGGAATAGTGAGAGTTGAACACTAAAAATCCTGCACTACACAAGAAGCTAAGTTTAGAAATGCAAAAACATTTTTAAGCTTCATTTTCCTCAAGAGGCTACATATTTAACCTGCCTACACGTTCTTAGAACTCAACTGTTTCCTGATATTAGGCAGCTTAGATCAGGCTTTGCTTTAAAAAGGAGCTAATTCTCCACTTAGACATAAGCACATCTGAGATGCAGGAAAGTCTACTCCAAATCCTCCTGCTGCTCCACTTGCAAAGATATTTCAGTGTTGGGTCTCTGCGTCACTGCCATAAACGGTGCCACCACCACACTCCTTCTGGCCCAAGTTATGTAATATCAGTGAGGTATGGGAATATAAATGGTGTTTTTCAGTTCAGAGGCACAAACTGTGTCTCAAAATATGAGAGTTATAAGACCAAAATCTGTCTCCCATGCCAGAAAAAGTATCCTAATGCATATCAGCAGTATCATGGATAAGTATGATAGATGAGTTATTGTAGCTGTATCTCATGGGTTACTGTTGCAGTGACAGCAGTAACAGTATCTTCAATTTGTATAACACAGATTTCAACATATAGTACATGCTATTCATTATCTGAAATCTTTTGCGGAAATGAAAACACTTCTGAGATTTACAGCAACTGCCACACTGAAAAACAGCTTTAAAGGAATTATTTTTATTCTTGCTTTATTTACTCTCTTTATGTAGTCTCTTGTAATGTTTTGGTTTTTCTTGATTAGAACTGATCTGTATCTCATCAAAGCCTAGGAAATTAGTGAAATATACAATAAATTTTAAAATTATTCTTTCTACATTTTTTTCCTGTACATAATATAAATGAACATCGCTGAAACTCTGAATACATAATTCTCTAAGAGCACATTAAAGCCTATTGTTTCCAACACAGTCTTCCCAAACATATTTGCAGAAGGCAGGTATCTCAAATCACAGCCCCTTACATTAGCCTCATATAGTATTTAAAGCATGCTGAAGTTTTTTTATTACAATAGAAGAGACACTCTATTCACCCACATATCATGCACAGAACCCAGACAACTAAACAGTTTTAGGTTAATATTTATTTGTGCCTTGCGTCTTGTTGCTGAGCACCAGCTTGTTTGGCTTGTACTGTCCCATGTGGAACAGGCATGTGGTTGCACAACCTCCACGTTCAGAAAGGGACTACATCTTCTCATTTCCATCTTGCCTGATGGAATTTGTTCAATTTTTTAATGTTCTTTATATGGGAAATTGCCTACTTCATTTACACTGCGAAACTACCTTCAACACGGAAACTACTAGTCCAGTTGAATTTGGAATTTAGAAATTAAAAAAAAAAAAAAGTCATAAATTGAGTATACTACTTGACAATGAGATTAACACTTTAAATCCTCAAATAAATTGATTTCATTCCCCATACTGTGAGTATGTAACTTATGGAAACAGTTCTTGGAGTGTTGAATTTAATTCTCCTGACACTGACAATTAATTTTTTTTTTCAAATAACAGCTAGTAATAAAAAAATAAGAAAAAAAATTTAAAAAGTCAAAAAAAAAAGTGAAAAAACTGAATTTCTGTTAGAACATCGATATTACCCAGGTGTTCAGCTATCTTGGAAAAACGTGTTTGAGATATACCGTCTGCTTTAAATATCATTAAGAGACATGTGAGTCAGTAAAACATAGAAATAATGAAAAAAACATTGTTGAGGTTCTGTGAAATAAGTTATCAAACATGTGACGTCCAAAGTTCCAGAGTGTCTGTATCACCAGCAGCAGGCTTGTAATGTCTCATGCAGAGACAAACACAGTATTAGATTCTTCCATCACAGGCACACTAGAAACAGATTAACAGTTTCTCTGATGCTATAAAAGATTTTGTGCTAGTCACACTTACTCCTTGATGCTACAGTATCCTTACAATATCTTGATCATTTTATTCAAGTTACAGGACCAATGTGTTAACCCTGACTCATTGTTTGACTTAATTCTGATGCAGAAAATAATGGTGATCAGAGGTCTCCAGAAGAAGACAACGGGTGTGTACCGTCCAATGTTCTGACCCTTGGGATCAAGCTCCCCTGAATTTTGTTTGCTTTATGTAATATAACCACTGAGCTGTTTAAAAAACTAACAAAATAGGAAAAAATATATCCCTTTTGGTGAACTACTAGGAGAAAATGTAACCTCAGGGTTAAATGATGCAATCATTCACAGGTGGGACTGTCTGGGGAGGTGTGTGTTTTCAAGGGGAATTCGCATAGAGCCAAAAGAAGCCACCACAAAACAACTTGGGAGGGAGAGAGGGAGTTTT
The DNA here is from genome assembly GCA_013396935.1 of Baryphthengus martii. Classification (NCBI taxonomy): domain Eukaryota; kingdom Metazoa; phylum Chordata; class Aves; order Coraciiformes; family Momotidae; genus Baryphthengus; species Baryphthengus martii. Next base: position 26,906 of record VWZK01003534.1, on the reverse strand, counting down.
TAACAAAGCAATAAAATAACTGTGTCTGTTTGTAGTTACGGGGCTGTTGTGCTTTTTGCTTAGTAGGTCAACACAATGTCGTCTTATTAATTTGTGTCTGGGCCTATCATGCAAAGGCTGTTGCTTCACAGACGGTTTCAATCAGAGCAGCCAAACCAGAAAAATAGGAGATCATGATCAGAATTACATTCTCAACCTCATTTTGAACTGTTGCTTTTTCAATCAGTCTTGGCAGATTTCATTATAAGGTATTTATTATAGCACACACATTTCATGTGACATAACAGTTTTGTGTAAGAAAGTGTGTGTTCAGTCACAAAGAAAACCAGGATATAAAATTCTGTCAGTCAAAGAAATAGCCTTATTCAAGTCACGTATTGTAAGACAAAAATAACTGGTGTACTTCCACTACAGTCTTTTCATTTTCTTATTGTATTCCCCATAATGATATTCTATAACAAGTACAACACCCCCTCCTGATGTCTCGGAGGCTGAGCTATGTGTCAAGCAGACTTTTCTTTTCCTGTTCAAACTGGACAAAATAATTCAAAATAAATCTGAAGCAGCTGGAAATAGAAAATGTTTTCTTTTCTTTTATGCAAGCTCCCTGTCTAAGAAAGAAATGAAAGATCTTTTATTCTGTGTTTTTAGCTTTAAAATTTTACAAGCAATTTCAAACGAAAATGTCTTTCCAAAGAGAAACAGTAAAATATTTCGTTTGGAGAACTTTGAAATGAAACGTAGCTTTTATAGAAAAAAAAATAATTAAAAATATAAAAAATTACAAGCTTTCAATCAAGAATTATTCCCTAACTATTGCATGAAGTCTCCTGTAGTTCTAACCGAAACAGTATCTGTGTTTTTCAGTGAAAGAAATACCCATCAAAACATTTTTTCCAGCTCCTTCTTTTAGTCTTCTGCTCTTTTCCTCTGGCTATTCCAGGCAAAGGATTCTTCTCATCTCAGCAATCTTTAACAGAAATTAATCCTCTTTGCTGTGTGATTTTTACACTTCTCAAAATACGAGCTTGATACTGTTCTGTTTGAAATCACAGCAGAAGCTGTTTCTTCTGTATCTGTACTGAGAACAAATCTCTAAATGAGTGCATTATTTTTGTAGCTGCGGGCCATGGAATACACTGAATTTATTCTGTTTATTTGTAATGGAAGTAATTATGTTATTCAAATAGAGGAGAGGAAAAAAAACTTAAGTAATCATTTTGTCTTACATAGATGAATTTTGACTTTAAGCATCAAAACCCACATTGTGTTCCTATAAATATTCTGTCTTATATTACACCCCAGACTATATATGTCATAGGCTGCATTCCTGAGTGGCTGAGGAAGGACATGGGTGTACATAGCTGTATTGTCAATGCAGGTAAGAGGGTATTTAAGAAATTCCAAATCTGTCTGCTTTTCTTGTAGCTGTGAAAAAAAGTAAGTAATTTGACAGTCAAAGTCAGTAGTTTTGAAAGTCTAAATTTTATCACAAGTGATGTAGAGGAAGAAGGCAATGTATGACTAGTCAAATACACAAAGTAGTAAAACAGGATAGTAATGATGCACAGTTGTAAAATTTTCTCAGAGGGAATAGAAACAGGGGATACTAAGGAATTATGTAAGGTGATGGAAAAGAAGGGAAAAATTTCAGTAAGTTTACTGTTTTGACTTTCTTCAATTAATATCTACATTTTTTCTCGTGTTTGTAATCTCTGTCTCAGGCAGACTGATCAGGATCTTTTATGTAAAATAAATTTTAATCAAATAATTAAAAAAAGATTATTAGAATCATGTAATGCAAGGACTCAGACTAGAAGAAATCCCAGGTGAACACTCAATATTCTTGCCCATAAGAATTGTCTATAAAGTACGAGTAGTAACACAGAAAGAGTATGGATTTTCTTGGATTCATCAGGCGATCAAACAACATCAGCATAACCGGAATAGCATTTATGTTACTGGTGCCTCCTTGCTGATTAGCTACTGTGGATAGTGTGATTATGTAATTGGCATCATCTCAGCTTTTAGCTGATGTGGTTACATTTAATGATGTTGCCTTGGTTGCTAGCTACTGGGCAGCTTTGGTGCCGTAATTGATCACAAAGGGTTCCTGCTTCTGCTGTACTTGTTCTTTGCTGAGCAGGATCTTGCTGTAGCCCAAATCTTGGGATTTCTTCTCAGCCAAATGCTTATTACTGCAAAGCCTTCTTTCATTTGAAGTTTCAGGATCCACCCTGACACTAGTGCATCAATGCAGTGTTGATGGATGTAACCGAACTATGTGGTATATGACAGATACGCGATATCCATCATAAACCCATGGCAGGGATTAAAACTAGATGATCTTTAAGGTCCCTTCCAACTCAAGTCATTCTATGATTCATTTTGTGATTCTATTTAGGAGTTTTAAAGCTCAAAGAAGACTCAGATACTCTTTTTTTTGGTATTTCATCAAGGCATGGCTGACCTTTAATCCCTGGCATCTTCTCCAAAGTCAAAGAGGGTCTACTGTAACCTTTTCTAGTTACAGTAGGAACAGACTTTTCTGTTCCAACCTGTTTAACTCAAAGCTTTCTGAATATTTCACTTGTAGACTGGGGCTTTCACACAGATCTAACAAACCATTTCTTCTTTCTTGAATGCTCTGAAGCAATGCTGCCAAATAGTCAACAGCCACATTAGAGTGAAGCAAGAAAACAAGGCTTCAGAAAGCCGCCTCTCTAGGATTTGAATTATGACAGGTTATAATTCACTTGTTACTATCTTAGAGTTATAGTCAGACCATTTTTCCTATGTAGGCACTTAGAGAAAAGTGAGTACAGGTGGCTACATCAGAAGCAATCACAAATGAATGGTTTTCAAAAGCAGAAATTTCAGGTCACACGTTTACATATTTTCCCCACTTATTAGATATTTTCCTTATTTAGCCTTTGATTTAATGTTAGAAACTTACACCTTATAAAAGAGACTGCATCTGTGCTTCATTAGACTGTAAATTCAGAGGAAGCAGGAGAGGAAGAGAGAAAATCTGAAGTGTTTCTCCAAACTTCTCTGGATTCTCCCAGTGGGACTGGCAACTGCAGAAGGCAAAATACAAAAATGAAAGGTTACGAACATCTCAAAGAAGGGACAGATAAACATATGAAGTATAAGGTATACTATAAAACACTGCTACAGTCCAAGATTACTCCTAAATTTTTGCTTTAGAAACCATGTGTTTCATTTTAAAAGTAAAAATTGTTTTATTAAATGTATAAATTAGGTTTAAAAGCGTATGAGAAAGAATAAAGACAAAAGACTAGGACTTTTAATTAATAATCTAATTGTCCCTCTTATATCAAGATCATATCACACCCTAAATATTCTCTTCCTAGTTCGGTGTTCCATCCCTTCCATCACTTCCAGATATACAACATTTACCTCTGAAATTTCTTTTTTTTTGTTCTGTCTGTGACAGGTACAGTCTCCCCCGCAGACAAAACACATGGGCTGTGCTGAACAGCTTGGCGCTGCGGCCATTCAGCTGCCATTCAGTTGCCATTCAGTTGCAGCTCATGGTGCTTAACTGGTGCCTCAGGGTCTGGACCCTCCAGCAAACAGACTTGGGGTGTGCACTTTTCTGTGTTTTGTCCGGGTCTGTCTCAGCCAATGAGAACGACCAGAGTGCACCTTTGACTAGGTTATAAATGGGGTCCTGCCAAAGGTGGAGTTGAGTTCGTTCTTCGCAGAGCAGCAGGCTCTAGCAGTTGGACCCTCCCCTTGGACATGAGATCCAAGGATACTTCTACAGATTGAGGGAGTCTCCGTGGATTGAGTGAGCCTCGCCCCCCCTTTTGGGTGAGTGGTGTCTTGGGCCCTCTGGTGTGGGAGGTTTCCCCTTTTATGAGTGAGGGTTTGCCCATTTTGGTTTGTCATTCCTTAAACTTAGGAATCAGCTGTGTAGTAGATAATTCCCGACAGACATCCGAACCTGTATTTAGTCAAAAGGAGTGCTGGCAACCCGGGTTGCAATAAACCCCATTTTTGGATAGTGGCTGCTGTTTGTTTTGTGGGTGCCTCCGTGACACTGTCACATATCTTCCTGCTCATCTGACTTTAGATTCTGACAACTGCTTCATGCCTCATGTGCTTGCTTTTTCTTCACCAGATTTATATTTGTCAAATATTCTTTTTTTCCCTCCCAGTTACTTCTTGGCCACATTTCTCAGTGACTGCAGTGCCAGCTAGTACTGCTTCTGTCCTCTTTCTCATTATGCACTTTTTTTTTCACATGTTCCCCTTGTGCTTCTCATTTTTTAAATTTAATCTGGGGTTTATGAAATCACTAACACCACATGTCTTAGCACTTTTTTCATATTTTCTGCTGAGAACAAGAACCATAGTTTGTTTTTACAAAATGTGACCATTATTAGTACATTTAAAATTGACCAGTTGCCTCCTTTTAATAATCTTTTCCAAATGCCCATGTCACAGTCTGCTTCTAAAACCAGGAACATAACTCTTTAAAAACAAAATATACTGACATCAGCTGTACAATAATAAGTCAGTTTTTATTTAAAATTTTAGATAAATTCACAGAAAAATTATATTTGTAGCTTCTTCAAGTTATTTGAAAAATTGACTGTAGTGAGTAAAACTGTCTGTCCTCTGCATTTATTGGCATGAATGCTTCTTATGAAGGAAGCTCTCCGCTACTGTGGAGCAATAGTCAAAAGCAGTACCTTCTGGCTGTGCTATTGTCAGTGTCTCTGCCATATAAAATCACTGTTAGTCTTTCTCCAATAGGAAGAACAGATTTTTTTTTTTGCATAATTACCTATATGAGACATGGCAAGTACTCGATTTGTCCTATTCAATATGCAGAAAGATTGCCAATGTACATGGTCCAAGGTGTCACTGACCAAAAACTGACTGGAATAACTCTTACCTTGTGCAAATAAAACTAAACGATGTTTATGCAGAAATCAATCTAATTACAATGTACAAATGAAAATTAATTGGAACAGCACTCAGGAGTGAGAGATTAGCCAGGTCATAGACACAAAAAAACAAAATTACATTTGTCAATGTCTCCGGTTCAGTCATGAAGCCTACCACACATTATTTTTAATAAAAAACCTTAGCTCTCCTGATGAATCAACAGTTTTCTCTTATCAAAGGACTTAACTCAGCCAGAGGTCTATCATTCACCCTGAATATTTGCACACCTAAATGAAACACTGGGAAAACTGACCGCACAGACTGAGAGCCTAATTTGAAAGATTCTCGCCAACTACAGCCTTTAAAATGCTTTGTGTCACTTCCTGGAACTTCAGCTCTAGGAAGTCATATGTCTGAAGCAGATTTCTCCTCCCCAGCTCAGAGAGAAATTAACAGAAGAAAGACAGGTACAAATGCCCAAAATTAGAGTAATCTCAACTCACTGCTAAACACCAGCCAGAGTTTCTCTGATGCAAGAATTTTCTAGATTATCACACAAGCATGTGCAGATCTCAATGTGGAGGGATAGAAGGACCTAAAAAAACCCAGTAAGCAAGTACCTAAACATGAAGAGAGCCACGTGTGCTAAAGTCTTATTTCAAAAATACTGGTTTGGGTCTTTAATCACTTAACAAGACTGTACCCATGTGTTCTTGCACACAAGTAATGGTGAACACCGCTTTGAGCTCAGTCAGGGAAGTGGCTAGGGAAAAGCTGGATCAATATCCTGACAGTAAACTGTTACCACTGTAGTTACATGCAGCCAAGGCATTTCTCTCCAGAAGCAGCATCAAATCCAGTGAAGTCTATGGGATATCTGATATGCTAAGGGCAGCTCTCCAGAAGGCTGTTAAACTCTACTACCTGGCGCAGCCTTGACAAAGACTAAGCTTGGGCCCAAGCTTCAACTAAAAGCAGTATGAAAATGCAGAAAGAAAGAGCTTTCTTAGCACATTCTGGTTTTTAGGCTTTTTTTTTAAAGATAGAGTGCTGGTTACTCTTGGAGATGAGCTTTGTCTAGTTTGACTTTTGCTCTGATCCACTGCAACAGTTCTTGTGTTATGAAGTGTAAGCAAAAAGAAAAATCTGGTCTAGTGAGTCCACAGCTTTTAGCCTTTTGACTTTAAATGGGAGTACAGAGCAATGATATTGGCTTCATTAACTCCAGCAATAAGCTGGCCTTCTGGGTCCAATCTAAAGCTGCTATGAAAAGAATTAATTATTTTACTAAGCTCTTAGTTTTGAGGAATGAAGATTACATAATTCCAGCCTGGTCTCCTTAATTAATTTAATACAGGACTGTTACTTGCCTACAGTCTGTCTCCTATTGTCCACTAATGTTACACAAACTAAAAAGTCATTGGCAAAAATAAAAGCTTAAAATTATTAACTAATTACAAACAAAAACTGAAAAGTGAAGTTTGGACTTTTCCCATGTTAAGCTATATTGGCACCCAAAGGTAATGTAGATATTTATTCAGGCTGATGAATTGTTTGGTACTTCCCTTTGCTGGTGCCAGAAAGTAGAGGATGGGAGGGCACTGTGACTCCTACCCTGCTGCTACAGAAGATTTCTCCAGGCAGGCAGAAGGACACCCATGTAGCTTCCACTGCTGCTCCAGGGAAAACCTCCTGCTAGCATGACACTGGGGCCACTGGCATGACTTGGTCATTAGGGACACAGCCACTCTTCACACTGGCAGATAGCTGCCCCAGCAGGCAAATGGACAGGCAAGCCCAGCACAATTGTGGCCATAGCAGCAAGCCACTTAAATGTGTGCCAGCCCCTCCACCTGCGTTTAGGTGTACATCTGACAACTGCTGAGCCAGTGGAGCCTCATCAGGATTTACATAAATCCCCTTAGTCCGGTAGCAGCCCCTCAGACTCGAGCCATTGCCAAGGGGAGGAGGGTTTAAACTGAGGCATAAAGCTAAGCACTGAGAATTGGGTCCGATCCTGCCCCTAGGAATCAGCTTTTGCCTGCCACACGGGCATTGCATAGGGTTTTCAGCCATGATCTGCTCAAGAGCTGCTTGGAGGGGTGCTCCCAGCACAGCCGATCCACCCACCCAGCAGAAACCACAGCAAGGTCCAAGCAAAAATTCTTTCCCCCAGACAAGGTTATCAGGAAAACACAGACAATTCTGGGCAGTTTATTTTCCTGATTTTCAGATTACTCAATAAGAAAACATTTCTGATCCTACACAATCTGTGTTCCAAAAAAATTGAGGGGGGAAAAGAAGTATGGAAATAATGGCATAAATACTTCTATGCTACTAAGCCTCCAAATCAAATTTAAAACACATGTATACTTTTAAAGTATTTTTTTTTTCTACAAATTGGACCATATTCAAGTCATTGCTTAATTTTTGCCAAACCAGAAAAAAATATGCCAAATACAGAGCTTTGATGAGTGTGCAGGTGATGTCATTTCAAAAAATCCGGGGACATTTAAGGGGGGAAAACAATTTATGATTTCACCTCTGAATGAGAACAGTCTGCTGTTTATCCAGACTCAATGCTTGAAAACAATACTAATCTGACCTACAGAAAATGAGATAATTTTGTTTATTTCAACAAAAGAACTATTTATACCTAAACAAAATTGTAACATTTTTTCCTCGCATGTTGACTGTGAAATACAAAAATATCCTAAATATCCTCGTTGCAGCCCCGCCCCTGAAATGGTCCCTCATAAGTCATTGCAACATTCTGCTCTTTGCTGGCTTTGTAGATCACTCTTCCGCACATAATCTCCATATTTACGGTAATGTTCCCATACACATGCAGAAAGCAGGATTTCAAAATGGAAAGAAAACCAGCAGATCTTAGAGCAGAGTTTTGTCCTCAGAAAAAAAATGAAAAAGATGTGAACAAGACATGAAGCTGCATGTGTTTCTGTTGCTTCAGTGATCATCAGTTCCAACTTTTCTCCATTTCAGTCAGTACGCAGTGGAGCATGTGAAAACTAAGCCTATTCTTTTCTGTGTTCCTAAATGGGCATAACTTGTACGAACAGTGACTTGACGTATGTGGACCATGCCACTGTATTCTCTACAGAGTAGGCAGAACACAGTGTGGGTATTAGAAAGGATTGCCCAGACACACCGTGCCTAACTTCTAGGCATGCCACCTTCTAGGTGAACAGAAGGAGGGTAGTTTCCTCTGCCATGTTCTTCTCAAGTGTTGCCTTCATCAGTCACCATCTAGTCTCACATTATAAAAGTATAGAACAGTTTGGGTTGGAAGGGACCTAAAGGTCATGTAGTCAAGCCTCCCTGCAGTGAGCAGGGACATCTTTAACTAGGTCAGGTTGCTCAGAGCCCCCTCAATCCTGCCACTGAATGTCTCCAGGGATGGGGCCTGCACCACCTCCCTTGGCAACCTGCTCCAGTGTTCCGTCATCCTCATAGCAAAGAACCTCTTCTTACTGTCCAATCTAAATCTACCCTGTTCTGAAACCATTGTCCCTTGTCCTATTGCTACATGTCCCTGTAAACAGTCCCTCTACAACTTTCTTGCAGGCCCCTTCCAGGTACTGGAAGGCCACTATAAGGTCTTTCCCCAAGCCTTCTCTTCCCCAGGCTGAATAATCCCAACTCTTTCAGCCTTTCTTCATAGGAGAGGTGATCCAGCCCTTTGATCATCTTTGTGGCCCTGCTCTGGACCCACTCCATCAGGTACATGTCCTTCTTGTACTGAGGGCTCCAAAGCTGGACACAGTACTCCAGGTGAGGTCTGACCAGAACAGAGTAGAGGAGCAGAATCACCTTTCCTGATCTGCTGGCCACCTTCTTCTGATGCAGCCTAGGATGCGATTGGCTTTCTGGGCTGCAAGTGTGTAGTGTTGGTTCATGCCCAGCTTTTCGTCTACCAGTATACCCAAGTCCTTTTCTACAGGGCTTCTCTTTATCATACTATCCTCCAGCATGTATCAATAACAAGGACTATTTCATCCCAGTTGCAGGACCTTGCACCTGGACTTGTTGAACCTCATGAGATTACCTGAATCCAGTTCTCCAGCTTGTTTAGGTCCCACTAGAAGACACCCCATCACTCTAACATATCGACTGCACCATTCAGTTTGGTGTCATCTGCAAACTTGCTGAGGGTGCACTCGATCCCACTGTCTATACCATTGATGAAGATATTAAACAACACTGGTCCCACTGTGGATCCCTGAGCAACACCACACATCACCAATCTCTATCTGGACATCAAGCCATTGACCAGTACCCTCTGGATGTGACCATCCAGCCAATTCCTTACACGGAATGGTCCACCCATCAATTCCATACCACTCCAACTTAGGGAGAAGGATGTTGTGGGGGACTGTTTCAAAGGTCTTGCAGAAGTCCGGATAGATGACATCCATAGCTCTTCCGTCGTCCATTGATGAAATCACTCTGTAGTAGAAAGCCACTAGGTTGATCAGGTTGGGCTTACCCTTAGTAAAGCTATACTGTCTCCAATCACCTCCCTGTTCTCTATGTGCCTAAACAGATCTAAGAATATCTGTTCCATGATCTTCCCAGGCACAGAGGGGAGGCTAATAGGTTGGTAGTTCCCAAGGTCATCCTATCTAAGCTTTTTAAAAATAAGTGCGGTGTTTCCCTTTTTCCGGTCTCCAGGGATTTCACCTAACTGCTGTGACTTTTCAGATATCATGGAGAGTGCCTTGGAAACTACATCAGCCAGTTCCCTCAGGACTCTGGGATGAATCTCATCAGTTCCCATAGACTTGTATATGTACCGCTGAAAGAGAAATCTAAAGATATGAGGTAGCTGGTGTCATTTAATGAAAATAGCCTAACCAGATATTTACTCTTGATAATTTCTAAAACTTGAGCAGTTACCTGCCAACACATCCAAACACAGATTCATCTATCTTTCCTCTCACTGAACTCATACAGCTCTAGATTTAATGATCACTACTTTTTCATATTTAGTATCTAGAGTCCTTCTGTTTCACCATGAGCTGTTGGAATGTTTTTTTTTCACCATTCCTTGTGTGCCTCCACTCCTGTTTTATGGACTATTTGCCAGATTTCCCACACACATACTTTCAAGGCAACCCTAAATGTAGCATGCTTGCTGCTTCCAGGTCTCTTCATGGGAGCATATGATATCTTGGGAAGCATGTAATATTCTTTGCACTTATTTTATCTTCTTAGCTAGTTCTGTTTATACAAAATTAAGTTCAAGGATATCCCCACGGGTTTCTCTGTACAAGGAATGTGTATGTTTACTTTTCTCTGCCAATATTGTCTCATTTGGCTCTGTGCCAGTTATTTGAGAACCATAACACTAGGAAGACATCCCAGGTCAGCAAATCTTGGCCTGTGAGACTACTGTCAACATATTTATATCTTTATATTCTTTAGAGTCATTATGTAAGAGAATAAGGAACGTCTGTACTCCATACCAAACTGAGACAGTATTGGTAATCTCAAAGTGCTGGAATATAGCAGTTTTGAGTGGGCTCAAGAACACACTAAATACTTGAGAAAGCAGACACTGAGAGAGCACTTTAAGAATACTCTCCCACCAGTTTTCCTGAGATCATTTCTTTAAACAGCAAAGAGGAATCCTAGATAACAGGATTGAAACAGAGGTCATTTAGTCTATTGCTATAGGAGCATCAGCTACACATAAACTGTACTTAATCCAAGAAGGATATGGAGGATTCTGTAAACTCATAGGAAACATTACATCTGATATATTTCTATCTGAAGCTTTCACCGAAGAGCTCAGCTGTTAATGGGCCCAGAGTGTGTAAACCTGAGTTTTAAGAGCCTAGAACTTGTTTGGTCTAAAACTGATTGAATACAGTGACCTCCTGGATCTATTAGTTTACTAGAAGTTGATTCAGGCATTCCTTGATGAGAAGCCCACAGACAGTTTTTCCTCTTCATTTTTAGCGGAAGGAGAAAAATTAAGAGGTCGATGATGGGGAGACGGAAGGGCATTTAATTTTGTACTACAAAGGAGGTGATGACCAGATGGATGCCTCTGTATTTGCAATTGTGCATCTAGCAGTTTAGAAGAAATTTTACTATCGTAGAGTCCAGCACCAGAGCAGCTAGGATCCTGTTTCAAAAGTAACCACCTTAAAAGGCAATATCAGGCAGCTGTTTCTGCCTGAAGAAACAATCCTTACCAATATATTACTTTATTATAAGAAATAAGTAAAGCAAATCCAGAAAATAACTATCCTTAAACTAAACGAACACTTTACTATTGCACCCCAGACACTACCTCCAGCAGACTGTCAAGAAGAAAAACATATACAAGCAGGACCACTTGGCTGAGAAAGTCATGCAGCCAGGCTGGAAGGCTCAGCTCCTCAAAATCTACTCTGCCTGTATGGTGGGGTGGTGCAGCAGAGAGGGGCCTTCTGAAAACTGGATTGAAAAGACTAGTTAAGAGCTTAAAAATAGACCGAGTGCTGCTTTAAGTTTTAACTAAGATGTAAGAGTAGTGTTACAGCAAGTGAATTCACTTGTGAATGAGAAAGACTGCATCACATATATCACCCAAGAAATAGGAGCTGCTAGCAGAACACAATGCAGTAAATAAAAGGCTGTGATGGCTGCTCTGAAGTTGCCATTAAAAGCCATAGTTTAAAATCAGGGAGGCACAGAACATAAAAGGCTGCAGAGCAGTCCAGGAGGAATTGCTTCTCCTGTAGGATATCAAAAAACAAATAAAGACTTTAACCATTTTTTCTTTGTTTATTACTGTCAATTATTCCATTTTAACACATATCTGAACTGTTGAAGTTACGTTTTTTGCTTATTAAGTAACAGCCATGCTTAGTCTTGAAGCTATGCTGTGCAGAAATCAGTGGGTTGATTGTGTGATTTATATGATTTTATCACCATGATTCCTTTGATTGCACTATCCTTAAACAAATTGAGAGTTTTCAAAATGGGTTTCCGTATACTTCCTATATGACTGCATGGGTATATCTACCACACAATGATGAATTGCTTCTCCATAAAGTTTTACTTATAAAATGCTTACAATAAAGAGAGAAAAGGGAATCAGTCAGAGTGAAGTTTGCACCTTTCAGTCAAATAACCAACATTCACCCAGATCTGTGCAGCCACATCCCCTTTTCAGTGAAAGCTTTCCATGCTCTCGCAGTCCCAGCAAGTTTTTCTGCAGTTCTTCCAGTGCTTCTCCTGTTATTTCACATTCAGTTTCTGTCTCTTCCAGCTCAATTAAGCTTGCTCAGTTTTATCCTCTTGGCTAGCCCTACTCCCTAGGGTTTGTTTATATCCTAGATGCTGTGTTACCACAATGCAAGTTTCTCCTGTTCTCTTTCAGAAGACTCTCTGTAGACGTTTCTGGCTAGATTTCCAACATAATAAGTAACTTCTGCATGAAAATCATGTTTTTAAAACTGTCACAATGCAAACTTAATGAAAAGCTATAGAAGGCAAATGTAAACATATAAATAAATGAAACTCATTTCTAGATAACGTGATTTAAAAAAAAAAATAAATACATAAGGCTTCTCTTGAAACAGGAAACTGTCCTTTAAAATGTCGTGTAATTGAATTTAAACGATGGAGAGGCTTGGGGTAATATCTGAGCTCTACTGTCCCAGTGTACCTGCAAAGAGCTGATGTAGAATTTGGTTAAACGTAAAGATGAATTGACAAAGACACAAAAGTCTGGTATGTACAGTGGTAGCTATTTTAGAGGAAGGGTAAAGGGAACCCCTACCCCTATGCAATTGCTATGTTGCAACACTCATCAGCCTCTGAAGCAAATCAGTCTGTAGCCAAGAAAAAATACTTTCCTGATTTGTTACTTTTGTTGTGTTTGTCTTTCCTACCTCATTTAAAATTCTTGCTTTTAGAAACAAACTTGTAAATATTTACAAAATGAATCATACTAAACAGCAAAGGAGATTAGTGAAATGGTTTGGTACTAAAACAGTGTGTTTCACGTAGCCTGATTGTATAATTCAATTTTATATTACAGGGGAGATATGTAAATACAAATGGTGAAATGTGACCCATTTTTACTGGGTTTTATTTCAAACAATACAGATGAAATCCATTCATTGCTGTAGTTGCTATGTTTACTGTTATGAAACTAAATTTCATAGATATATTAGCACATGGAGATATTTGGTGATTTTGGAATAATAATGTTAAAACACTGATAAATTAAAATACTTGAGTGTGGGGAAAAAAATATGTTCAGCTTTTGGGGGCTTTTGCTACTGAGATTTATTTTATTTGATCATTGATAACACCTCCCTCTTTTCACATAAACATATGTAAAGCTTGTCTTAACTACTAAGAAAAAATAGTGCTCCTTTTTGTTTCTTAATGGTTTTCAATACTGCAGTAATAACGGAAACCATAAGAAACAAGGCTGCACCACATTTGTAGGTAATTAGGCTGTGGTTTATTTCTGTATAAACCACATTTGCAATTTATTGAAAAGCAATGTAGTTTACAAACAAAAATTACTCACATTGTATGCCATCGTCAAAAGACTATCTATCATAACACCAGAACAAAGCCATGCAGACCGCTTTGCTCATTAAAGCAGCATTGACATTGCAAGTATATCATTTCTAGAGAGATCTGAAAGATAAGTTGAAAACAGGAAGAGTTTTTCCTGTGCAAAGCACTTACTACAGCTAAAAAGATTAAATATTTTACCTAAAAAAGATGTAATGTTCCTTGTGCTAAATTATATCAGATCTTATCACAGATAAATCTGTTTCAGGAGAGTAATAAAAGGACAGAGGAGTCCAATGAAACCACAATTTGTAGAACATCTAGCTCAGTATAACAGGAAGTCTAAATGGTCCCTGCCCATAGAAGTAGCAAAAAATGCCTATGAAGACAACATCCAGCAGCGACCTGACAGAGATAAGAACAAATTCAAGCGGCATGGGAAACTAAGGACGTAACCTTTCGCATCTGGTACAACAACCACTCCAGACTGCAGATAGATCCTAACCTTTCTCCAGAAATCCAATCTACTTCTTTGTTGGTACTTTTCAGATAAAAGCTACCCCTGTTTCACCTCATTCATCCTAAAAATGATTTCTTTCCAACAGTTATGCAGCTATTTGTTGAGCTATTACAAATAAAATAATATTGTGAAGGTCAATAAAATCGATTCAGATCAACTTGAAAGATTGCAAGTCTGTGATACCAAGTGAGGGAAAATGCTACCCTGACACTGTTGTTGTTGCTGCCGTTGCTGCTGTTGTTACTGCTACGGAGTCAGATGAAATGATACTTCATCACCATTCACAACTCCATGATCTGATACAGTGCCATTAGCAGATGGCCGATAAGACTTCCGTGATCTTGTAAATAAAATTTAAAATTAAATAAAAATTAAATTGCAAATGAATGCTAATGCTAAGCAAGACAGTACCAACAGAAAGTGTGAATGAACTGGACACAGGAGAAGCAGTGACAACTCAAGGATAGACTCAAATTTTCTTTCCCACCCTAAGGCCTTCTTGGCTGAATAGAAGTGTTACATTTGTGCTCTGCAAGCACCTTCGGACAGGTTTTTGATAAAATTACTTGCTTGTCTGATGCTAACTTCTAAGTACAAGCTTAGGCACCTAAACAAGTGCTAAAATCCCAATTCCCGGGTGTTTTGGACACAAATCCAAGATACTTGGTTCAGATCACAGTTTTCTCAGAAGTCAATGGGGATTACGAGTGCTTCTTTTTGAAGAAGTGTATGATTCAGCCCCTAAAGAAGTGACAAAATTTCTGGAAGAAACTATCTGTCCCTGCAGATCAAGACAGAAACTGTGGTAACGAGGGTCTGACTTAGTCATGTCCCCATGATATGAAAGCCTACCTCTTTTTCCTCAGCTGCAACATGGGAGTAGTCACATATTTGTTTTATTTCATTGGACTCTTGTGAGGTAATTAGCTTAGGTCACCTTTCAGAATACTCAGTATTTATTAGATCTGCTCTCACCAGCAGATATTAATTACTATTTTATTTTGTAAATAATTTGTGAAGTTCTCTTTCATCTGACCTTAAGGTTTTCCAAAGAAAGGAGTCTGTTAGTAGCTTCAGAAATGTCTCGCTAAGCCTCTAGTTATTTGTGCCTGTCAACTTCTCCAAGTTGGAAATGAAAGAGTTGCATTAAATATGCCTATTAACTTTCCAATGTGTGACTCAAAGCAATTTCTCTGTCTTTGATTAGTTAGAAGTACATCTGCAAATTTGAGTTTACAATACACCACATCATAATCTCAAATGCAGATCTTATTCTGTCATCTGGACCATACGTGTTAGTGTCAACAACAGCAATAAACAATACAAGACACAGTTCACATAAACATTTCAGAAATCGTAAGTTTAATCATTGTTCAGAAGTTGGACCAAGCTATGACTAACCTCTTCAGCACTATAAGCCCTTGGCTTACTTACTTTGAAATACATCCAGAAGAAAGTGATTCCAAAACCTGAATCTCAAGATGAAAGGGAATCCATGTGGCACAACAATGATATGAATAGCAATAAACAACTTTAAAAGTTGGTCAGCTATGAAACTGGATTTGTGTTGAATTGCAAGCCTTGCTGAATAGCTATCTCCACGAGCAATGCAAACACTATTGTTCTTCCAGGATAAGATAATTTCTTAATTCATTTTATTATCTACTTCTTTCCCAGATCATTGAAGTCTGCTGGACTGTCTATCCTGCTGTCCCTCTAATCTTTGGCTTTCTGAAAAGATTCTAGGAATAGCATCAGTGGGTAAAGCTGATTAAGAGTTGAACTTTGGGAAAAAAAAAAAACAAACATGAAACAACGATCAATGGAAAATGTTTGCAGAGAGCAGAGCCTAGAAAATGTCTGTAAAGCTGGCTTGTACACATAAATGTGAGTTTTTCACACACAGGTACCGGTGCGACTTAACCGCAGCATGAGTCAGAGCCAGAGCACTTCCAGCTCCTGCGGCTAGGTGTATTCTCAGTGCATTCCTGCTTGCACCACCTCCCTCTGTTCTATGATTTCCAAGTATGAAAACCTGGGTGCATTGAAAAGGAAAGAACCACAGCTTTTTCTCTGGTGTGATTGCAGTTTAAACATGTCCTTCAGTTATTTTTATGTTCAATTATTCATTTATTCAATTATTCTTGGAGTTTTTTAGTAAAAGATAAAGTAAGAAGATGTTCCAGTGTTTCAAGTAATATAGTGAACTAATGAAAATTGTTTTATCCTGTTTTCATGCATAGACATTAGGTAAGAGATGGCTAAACTCTGATATTTCAGATCCCTCCTGTATAAGAGTTAAAAGGTTCTTACATGGTATTTTACACAAAGTAGCAAGTACCCAGAACACATTTCTGCAGCCTCATTCCACAGTCAGAAGTGTGACAGTCAGCAAAGATCAATACCTTATTAGCACTGTATGTAACACGAATGCACTCAAAACTATCATCTGTCAGAAATAGCTGTTAGTATTTGGAAAGACAGAGACAAAACAACTCTTCTGAAAGAGAGAAAGAAAAACTGTCTTTTTAGATTAATCAATATTAGTAAGCATCCCCATTTCCTCCTATGGGAGTGAAATACAGGTCATAGACTCAGGAAAGCTAGGAATTACTGCTTGTAGAGAAAATTCTACCCAGTTTTCCTTAAGAAAGCTGCAAGTATGAATTATCTAAAATAACTCCTAGAAGAACAACTCTTTGTAATGTACTGTCTGAGTCCTAAAATTCCAACCTACAAGACCTTGTTAATGTAAGGAGGGAAAGGTAGCCCTCAATTATTTTGTAATTTGATCCCTGAACCAGTGAGGATCAAACTCTCCTCCAAAATCCCTTAGACAGGCAGATGTTTTGTACCAGTTTCTAGGCATGAGTGGGCCAGCACAGTTCCACAGGTAATTTGTTAAAGCACATCTCTCACTGTATTGAGAGCCACTGGACAGAAAAGACAGAAAATAAGAGCTAAATTACATTGGCTTAGATTCCAGTAATCATGGTTTGATAGCCTAATAGAAAGTCATTGTGCATGGGTGCTATATTTAAGACATTGCTTCTGCAGTCTATTCTTCCCGATACTCTTATGTCTAAACCTTCAGTTAAACTGAGAGTTGTCAAAGTTTTGTTATTTTAAGAAGCTAAGGAGTCATCTATATAAACTGGAAGAAGCTGCAAAATACTTTTAGTAGCTAGACTCAGAAAAGAACATTGCAAGACCTTAGTTCAACTAAGATAATGAAACAACGTATCTTAAGCTAACTCCCAGGTACTTCTAGTTAAAAAGCAACTACTTAAACAGGAAAGACTGAGAATACTAGAAGTTTATCAAAACAGTTGATACTGCATTGCCAGTTCTCAAACTTATGATTGTGTGTGTTTGCTGCAAAGGGAAAAAAAAGTTACTATTGACTGTTCTGACACTTTCTCGTGCAGAGTCCAGAGCAACTCTTTTTTGTGAATTTCTGAGACATCTGCCTCTTAACATTGTTAAGACAGAAGCTTCCAAGAGCAAGAGAAGTCCTGGGATATTTTAATAGCTTCTTAGAGAAGCCCAAGGAAGCTGGAAGGCTCAAATGCAGTAGAATGCCTTTTGACCACATCTGCTGCAAAGCACAGCCATAACAGTTAAACATATCAGGCAAGAATAAAAAAACAACCATCACATTTGATTTTGTTTACTGCCTTCCCTGTGAGATGTGACAGAGTGCTTAAAAACACACATATCACTTTTTTTTTCTCCTCCCTGATTAAAAAGCAGGGGTTTAAACTGATCTTGAATTAGTTGCATCAAATTAATTCAATCGAGACATTGTCTTGGGTATGTACACCCAGGATTAAGTGTTCTTTTCTGTCCTCACCAAAAGTTGCAAGCCTCCAGAATCTGAATGACTGAGATCATCAGATGGTTATGATAAAGGTAAGAAATTTAAATAACTGCTGTCTATTTTGAGATTAAAGCCAAAAATCACCAACCTGTGAAGTGAACCATAAAAAGCAATCATCACTAATCAACAGAAAATCATGGTCCACATGTTTTCTGAAGCAAGATGGCTCATCACAACTATTTTATCATGAGACTGTAATAAAAAATGATAGCTGGCATGTTTCTATGACAGACAACGGAGATTACAGAAACTGATTGCTCTAAACAATACATGTTAGTGGAACGGCTTGCTAATTCTTCCAAGGTAGGCTGATTTATGAGCTTTTGATCCAGTTTAAATTTGGGGAGACTTTTTCCTGGCCTTTTTTATGGAAAAGATGTGGTACAACATGCTCAGTATTTTAGATGTACACCAAAGAAGGAGTATGTAAATAAAATGTTTTATACTGATGTAACTTCATGGATTTGAATGGAGTTATTATTTATATGTACAGTAGACTTCAGTGAAATTACTATTTGTTTATATGTATCACTTGTTTGGAACAAAGACACAAACTACTTCATGTGATCCAAATATATTTGTCTCAAAAACAGCACATAGTTGCTGTGATTACAGAGCAACTATTTCAATTTACACTACCTAGTGTTTAGAAGCCCCAGCCATGGACCAAAGCCCCATTTTGCTGATGAATGTATAGTCCTTTAACAAGAATGCAATCCTTGTCCTTGAAGTATGAGACAAGATAAAGAATAAAGGAAGTTAAAAACATAGGAATGGAAACATGCACTACAATCACAGTGTATCAGTAGCCAAATCATCAAGAGGGCTATGTTTCACTTCTTGTTTGGTTGGTTTCCCTTTTCTTGGTATCATAACAAAGCAGAATCTTAAGGTATATATCTGTACTATGTAACTAGAGAAAAGATGTTACAGCAACAGTTAGTTTGCAGTGTTGGTTTATCCATATTTGTAAACTATAACTTTGAATAAGTCATGTCAAAAAGTTATCAAGGATAAATAATACTATTTTCAGGATATATCATTGAAGATGGAGTGTGATAAACATAGTGATTTAGGATCACAAACAAAGAAAGATTGAAATAAATTTTGATTCTATTCACACACTCTAGAGCACAAGTCTTACAAGGAACAGTTGAGGGAACTGGGGTTGTTTAGCCTGGAGAAAAGAAGGCTCAGCAGACACCTTCCCACTCTCTACAACTACTTGAAAGAGGGTTGTAGCGAGGTGGAATCGGTCTGTTCTGCCAAGTAACAAGTAATAAGACAAGAGAAAATGACCTCACGTTACACCAGAGGAGGCTTAGACTGGATATTAGGAAAAATTTCTTCACTTGAAAGGGTTGTCAAACATTGGAACAAGCTGCCTAGGGAAGTGGTGGAGTCACAACCCCTGGAGGTGTTTAAAATACCTGTAGATGTTGCGCTTAAAGACATGGTTTAGTGGTGGCCTGGAACTGCAGGATTAGTTGTTGGATTTGATGACCTTAAAGATCCCTTCCAGTCAAAGCAATTTGATGATACGCTGGTTCTATTAATATTTAAATAAGCAGAAGGTTGTGTTTTTATGGAATGCTCCTGAAATGATAAGACTAAAGAGAAAATAAAAATGTTTTTCAAATATTACTATCTCAAACATTTAAAGGGAATTTCAGAAAAGTTTAAGACCTTAAAAATGTTCAGAGATAAACGGCTCATTTAAAATAATTTCTGTTTCATTTACATAAATTATAAAATATTCTAGTTTTCCTATGAATATTATGAATTTTATGCAAATTATGTAACTCGTTGATAACATGAAAGGGTTTAATATTAATTTCAATGTGCCTTGTTTTCTAATGACAAAGGTTGAATAAAAAGAATCAAAATTATTAAAAAGAGTTATTGATTCATTGACCTATGTAAATCTTACACAGTTCTGATGTCTTCACATCTGATTACAGACTTAACAATCTGCTCTCAATTACAACTACTCATCACCAGACTGTCTATGTGCTGCAGGTTCTACATAACTTCTTTGGCCAAATATTTTCTTGAAGAAAGTCTACAATTCTGACAAGCTTTTGAAAATATTTATGTGTGAAAACTACTGCTCTTTCTCATCAAACCATTCATTATTTTTGTTGTTATGTCCCCAAATAAATAACCTAATCCTTACTAACCTTTAGAGGAAAAAAAATACCAAAACAATAATTATTTCAAATCAAAGCTAAGTCCATAAAGGTCTGGTATGATATTTTATCATGCATATTTCTTGTTGTCTATTCTGTCATCAAAGATCTATCCCTTATAACACAGAAGGTGATGTGGGAAAGAGGATTTCAGACCACATGAGATGTACCTACAACAGCTCACAAGACTAGGTCATTTTCAAACACTCTGATTAAAGTACTTCTGCTAAAAGCAGCCTCACTGAGGAGACCTGATCTAGAAAAGTTCCAAGGATGCAAAACCAAGCAGTCTTTCTGGTAATCTTCTCCACCCCAGACTCTGTACCATGTAGAAAACATTTTCCCTTTACAGACAGTTCTCTCGTCTGAACTCACCCTTGTTGTTTCCTGTCCTGTTGCTACACACTGCTGCAGAGATTCTGGCTTTGTCTTCTCAATAACCTGCCTGTGAGTAAGGGACGGCCCTGCTTCTCAGGCTTCCCTCACAGGGCAGGTGCTCCAGCCTCTGAGAACCCTGATGACTCTCCGCTGAGCTCAGTCCAGTTTGGAATGTCTGCCTCACACTGGGAAGACCAAACTAGAGGACACAGTGTCTAAGTGTGGTCCAGAACATGCCAAGCTGAGAGAAGTAATCACTTCCACCTCCTAGATGTGCTCTTACTCATACAGAACTGGATGCACTGGCCTCTGCTGAAAGCTCCATAGGTGGCCTGATCCTCTGCAGCTCACTGTCTCTCCCAAAGCCCTAGGGACATGTACTAGTGTCTGGGCAGGATGTATCCAGCCTGGACTGCTGCAAAGAGTAGGGGTTCTGTGTTCTCAGGTATGGCTGGCAATGCACAACTTCCTTCTGGTATGCCTATGTTTTTTTCCTGAGTATAACAAATAAAGCTTGGACTATATAGTCCAAGCTTAAAGATCCAAAAGATGGGTTTTTTATTTCCTTTGTCCTTCAGAGGTGTCTCATGGGATCCCACCTACCAGTCTTCTGAATGAGATAAAGTCTGCTACTTACTTTCCTCACTCCCTTCAGTTTCTTCAACTCCACTAGTTCACAACTGCTACAGCCAAGACTGCCACTGATTACCATGTTCCCAAACACATCTTCTCTGTTACTGAATAGGAGATCCAGCTGTGCCTCACCCTTGCTTTAACAATCTATTATCTTTATCAGGAAGTTACCCTTTACACCCGCCAGAATTCTTCTCAACTGATTGCATCTTGTCATGTTGCCCTTTCAGCACATGTTATGGAAATTAAAGTTCTTCCCAGTAAACAAGGTTTGTGGTATAGAGACTTTCTCCAGTTGCTTAGATAATATTTTGTTGACTTCCTCACCTTGGTTGAATGGAAAGACAAAATGCAAAAAAATGTTCTAAAATTGCAGAAATATTTTGATTGATAATAGTATATTCTTTTGACTGACTTTGTATGCTTTCCAGATTTCACTCTTCCATCTTAATTCAGATTAACACATTTATTTTAAAATCTTATGTCCTAGGATAAAAAAACAAACAAACAAACAAAACACAACTAAGAGAACAAAAGCCCAAAAGCCAATCTCCTATGTACTCTCAACACATCTTAAAGAACAAACTCTAGAGCAGTTTCATGAAGAGAACTGAAATAAGCCATGGAAAGAGCCAAAGAAGAAAGTCTCTGAAAATGGGGTTACATCCTGATAGTGGCCTCATTTTTATTTTCATATGGAAACTTTTCCTTAGGGTTAATTACCTGTTCTGCATCACACTGCTCTTTACTACATAAATAACAGATCTACACTCTTTGTAACCTCAACTGTTTTTTTCCTTTCTAAAGGCCAGTGAAGCATTAGGAAATGTCTCCTACATATTTTCCTTGCCTGGATTCTATTTGCCAGTCAATATTTAGGGGAGAATAAATAGCCTAAAAGAGGACTGGGAGAGGACTAGCAAGAGAGGAAACAACAAAACAGGCCAGATCTGTTCTACTTACTGGACTCTGTTCTGCAACTGGCAAAACATTGTAAAATAAACACTGTTTCCTGATATTTTCATTTCCCACTGGAGTTTACTATGGTAAATTTTGCTTTTGGGTAAGATATGTTTTGAAGATTTATTTGTTTTGTATAGTCTGAATAAAAAGTTGTTAGGAAACAACCCTCACATATGCTGATTGGGAAAGTTTCCCTTTCTTCATGTTCAGATGACCTGGGAAGTCCTGTCATCACTGTCGGGAAGACACTGTGTCACTGCATAGAAAGACGCATTTACTGGATACTTTACCAGCAGCCCTGATACTGAACTTTGGAGGACCAAATCAACCGTCACGTACTGATAGGAACATTGATATGGATTGAAATGAATTCTGTATGAATAATACAAGACAGATGTTTGCTCACTGTTACCCAACTAATCCTAGTCATCACAACAGCATGTGGCAAACACCTGCTAAGCCCTGGCTATGTCTTGGACGTGCTCCTATTAACTGAAGGAAATTTCTTATAGCATCCTGCGGTAAACTAAAAAGCATTAAAAGCTTCAGAAAACAAGATTTGTCTCAAATTACATGAAGAACTTGTCTCTTCCAGTCTCAAGCTCCCTGTTGTTTTTTTTAAACATACACTGAAGAATCAAGCAGTGTTCAACACTTTTTAAAAGCAAACGTCATTCACACACAGAGATGCACTGAAGGAACCTTTTTCTCAAAGACAGCCATCGTGCAAGAGTGCCAAGGAATGGGATCTTACTCATTCATAGGGTAAGGCCTCAATCACACTACAGCCCAGTAGCAGGATAGTAAAGGTGGATAGAGCTTTAAATCCAGCAGGAGTGATAACAACTTTCCTCCCTCCCTTTCACTCCTTCAACTTCAACAATAACACTTCAGACTTTTCTTCCCCCTATCCTTTCAGATACATCTGCAGACACGGACTAAAGTCATCATTCTGAATCTATGCCTCACAGACTCATTTTGTCCACTGAGGACATCTGAACTGACATTACTTCATCAAAATATGCGTGGGGTGAGACAATTTTTGGATTAGCTAAAAGTAAATGAAGAGTTAGCCAATGCACAGTGTCCAAAATGGAAACAACCCCATCCCCAAATAAGACACTTCATACAACAGATTAACTGCAATTACTGTTGTCTTGAAAGTATGAAAAAGAATAATAGATAGAGTGGGTTAGAGAAAATACCAGACTATTCCACATTGAGACCTGTTGGGAGTTACCTCTGCTAGGAGACCTGTGATATCTCTGCAGGGTTTTCAAAGGGCTGACTAATAATGTCTCCTAAATGTTCATCCATTTCACTAGCAAGTCCTTACATTTTTATATTCAAACATTTCTAATAGCACTACACTTTATGTATCCCAATTGATCTTGTAAATAGACAATTTCCAGCATTTTCCATTCTAATCCTACAAAAAAAAAACAAAAACAAAAAACAACCAAACCAAAAACAAACTAGTACATGGCAGGAAATTACAAGCATAAAGAGAAAGCAGAAGTTCTCGTTTTGCAAATAGTAATGGAAACATTGGAAACTTTTATTTTCCCACAAAATACGATTTTTACACAAGTTAAACTGCACGTATTTCAGCTTTTTTTTTTAATTTAAATGCACAGGAGAGGAGAGTCAGGCTATCACTCATCCCTCAACCTGTTCATCTCCAAATATTTATTTATATATTTGATTCATTAAAGTATAAGTTCAAGTGCAAAGTAAAGATATTAAAGCAAGGATCACACTTCCACATATGTAACAAGCCATGTAAGACAAAGACTTGATAAAACTATACAGCTCTTTGTTCAGAATAACACAAACAATAGAAAATGTTCTTCACATTCGAGTGTTTTTCTAATCCTGTGCTGAAATTGTCACTTTTCAGCATATATTGGCCTAACAAGAGAAGCTTGCCCTTCTTCGGCATATTTTCACCAACAGCTCATAATGCAGAGAAATGGCATTATCCCCCTTCTACAGATGGGAATATAGGCAGAGAGACCAGGAAAAGTATGGGTCGTAGTCTTTCTATGGCCTTGGATGAGATCTTGAGTTCACAGAGCCAATCGCTATTCCCTGCTCCTGAGACAGCGTGGTCACTTCTACCCAGCCTGTTGAGAACAGTCCCAGCTTACTGGTGAATCAAAGGCATAATTAACTAGAACACATTCAATATGACAAAGGCAATATTGTCTTGAGAGGAATAAAATTTTGTTAATACAGATATTCTGCCACAAAAAGCTTATTTTCCAAACTAGGAAAATTTTGGAAAGCTGTGAGAAGAAGATACTTAAATGAGAAAACATGGGTTAGCATCACAACACTTGAAAGACTAACCTCTTATAAAGAAAAAAAGATCATTTTTCACAAAGAAAAGGACATATTTGTCTAAAAACATCTCAGTGTAATAGTAAGGTGAAATAGAAAAAGAACTCAAAGGAATAAATAGCTAGCCATCAGTATAGAGTAGATGTTAGAGACTCATGAGAAATATTATAAATATTTCTGTCTGGAGTAATAGGGATAATGAGGAGGATTGGTGGGATTTTATTTAACATTGCAGTAAAAGAATATAACAATGATTTAGCCTTTTAATAGAAGCAAGTATAAAGTAATTAATAAGGATGAAGAATTACCAACATAAATCCAGATGATAAATCTTTCTGTTCTGTATTTGGAAGGAAATAGGTTTATGTACTTATATCGTATCAGATTGGTAGTGGACTTTCTACAAGCAGCAAGCGGAAGTGTCAAACACAATATCTATCAGAAATAATAGACAGGCCTGGATATTATGGCCATGACTGTTCTGGGAGTGCTGGCTTAAAAGTTCAGAGCCATAAAGAGTTGCTGTCAATAATAGAAAGGATGTGCAGTATAATCAAACTAGTCGGATTAGAATGACTCCTAGCTTAAGTAAAATCACATTAGTTTAAAGTTATTTCAAGCTATTTCAAAGTTTTTTCAAGTTGGCTGCCTGTCGAGTGCCTGGGTTTAAAGATATGATGAGAAAACTTCTGTCCTGGTACACCTTTCAGATTATTATCCTTTATTGATTTTTTAGATAGGCAACACCGAAGTTGCAATAAGAAGTCCAAGGGCAATGAAGAGACACTTCAGTGCCTTGGAACGCATGGTTAAGGAATCAGGAGCACAAGTCATGTTCTTCTCTATCCTTCCAGTTGCAGAGAATGACAAGAAAAGAAACAGGAAGAGCCAGGAGATGAATCACTGGTGCCAAGCCTGATGTTACCAAGAGAATTTGGGGAGTTTTTGATCATGGGTTGGTCTACATGACACCAGGCCTGCTGGCGACAAATGGGGTACACCTGTTGCAAAGAGGGAAAAGGATTTTTGCACAGGAGTTAGCAGGGCTTACTGAAAGAGCTTTAAATCAGACTTAAAGGGGGAAAGGTGTAAAACCAGGCTCATTAGAGTTAAGCCAAAGTTAGAGCGGTGGTGGACTAGTGAAGTCCTTCTATCTGCCGTCTTAGTGGAAGCAGAAGATGGAGACCCCTGCAACAGCAAAGACAAAAGAGTCATTGATATGTTAGAAACCATGGAAGCACCTGAGAACAGTCACAGAGGAATTAGGACTTCTCCCCCTGGAAAGGGGCAGGATCAATAGCCCAACTGAAGTGCACCTACACCAATATGTACAGTATGGGCAACAAATAGGAGGAGCTGGAAGCTGTTGTACAGCTAGAAAACTGTGATATAGTTGCCGTCATGAAAACACATGAAAACTGGAGTTCTGCACTGGATGGCTAGTGACTCTTCAGAAGGAGTAGGCCAGGAAGTAGAGGCAGTAGAGTATCCCTGTATGTTAGGGAAAATTTTGACTGTCCAGAGCTTGACAATGATGATGAAACAGTCAAGTAAGAATCAGGGGAAAGGCCAACAAGACAGTTATCATGGTGTGATTCTCCTATACACCACCCAACCAGGATGAAAAGGAAGATGAAATATTCTATAAGTAGCTGGAAGAAATCTTGTAATTACTAGCCCTTGTTCTTGTCAACTTACCAGATGTCTTCTGGAAATACAATAGAGTGGAGAGGAAACAGTCCCAGATGTTCCTGAAGTGTGTGGAAGATAACTTCCTGACAGAGCTGTTGTGTGAGTCAAGGAGGGAAAGCACCCTGATGCATTTAGTTTTGTGGACAGAGAGGAACTCGTGGCTGATGTGATGGTTGGAGGCCGTCTTGGGCATAGCAGTTGCAAAATGGTAGTTTTTGGTTCTCACAGAAGTAAGGAAGCCAGGAAGGCTGGACGTTCTTCAAGAAAGTGTGATTGTGACGGGTGGACCTTGGCTAAGTGCAAGGTACCCACCAAGTTGCTCTATTACTCCTCCCTACCTCCCTCAGCACAACAAGGGGAGAGAGAATAAGATGGGAAGAGCCCGTGGGTTACAATAAAGGCAGTTTAATGAAAAAAAAAAAAAAAAAAAGCAAGGCCACATGCACGAGGCAAAGCAAAATAAGATTTTATTCTCTACTCCCCATTAGCAGGCAATGTCTGGCATTTCCTGGGAAGCAGGGTTCCAGTAGGCATAGTGGTTGCTCGGAGGACAAGAGTCTTCTCAAACGGATGTTCCCCCTCCTCTTCCTTTTCTCTCCCTTTTATACTTGAGATGATGTCATATGGTGTGGAATATCTCCCTGGTCAGCTGTCAGCTTGGGTCAGCTGTCCTGACTATGTCCCCTTTCAAGATCTTGCCCACCCACCCCACTGAGGGGGGAAGATGTTGGAAAGACAGCCTTGGTGCTGTGTGAGCGCTGTTCAGCTGCAGACACAACACGGGCATCTTACCAATAACCTTCTACCTACCAATACAAAGCACAGCACCATAAGAGCT
>VWZK01003533.1:174627-199461 GCA_013396935.1 Baryphthengus martii | reverse complement strand
CTGGTTTAGTTTTATTTTCCAATCCATAAATCTCTCTCCTTCATTCCCTTTCTCATCCCTTTGGGAAGGGAGTGGGGTTAACAGAGAGCATCTGTCAATCTAGTGGCTGTCCCAACCCTAAACCTTGACAACCACCTTTCAAGCCTCGGGTTTTGTGCATGTTGTGCTTATCTTCTCTGCAGTGTTGACAGAAAGATGTTAAGCTATTTAACATTGGGTCTAGTACCCCTAAAGGAAAACATAAACTTGGCTACTTACAAGAAGGGGGCTTAAGCATCAGACTAAAAGGCAGATGCCGGCTAGGTCTTTTCTAGTAATAGTTGTCTCCACTGTACTGTATTGCACCGAACAGATAATTTCAATAACTTGCTCCAAAACACGTTAGATTTGTTTCCTCTGTCCACAGCGTGAGTTTACAGCTTCGTTGTACGGCTCTGTCTGTCTGTCTGTCCTTACCCGCTTTGGGCTGAGCAGTGGCCCTGCCCGGCTCCCAGTCGCATAGACGCGCAGAGGGAGACGCCTGGTGACAGAGGGTGCTCATGGCAGCATTCATTCATTCCGAGTATTTCCACACATTTTACACTGAATGAACAGTTCCAAAAAAAAAAAAAAAAAAGGGGGGGGGGGGGCTCCATTTAATGTGTGCGATCATACCACGCGAGGGAGTACTCGGTGTGTTAAGAATGGCGAGTAGCCATTGCTTAATATGAGTAGTGGACTGCACACGGGCAAAGTTTGATCCTACCACATCTGCTGTGGCTGCAGGTTAGATGTGCGCTGATGAAAAAGTGACACAAAGCACCATTAGGCAAGTGTATCACTCACACTGAAGTAAATGGAGCATGAAGCACAGGTCTTTGTGCCTTGCTGAAGGGAGCCATGGGAACCAGGTGCAGTAACAATTTGGTGCACACCATGAATCTCACACGGCAGCAGCCGCTGCTCTGCTTTTGGGGGGAAACTTGTCAAAGATAGTCATCAAATTGGGTTTCTTGTGTAGCTGTATTCTCTGAAAGATGCTAGTGCAGTCTGTACCACTGCCTGGCACCACCTTCCTCAGAGTGACACCTAAACACAGTCCCAGATCATTAGATCCAGGTGTACCTATGGACTAACTGTAGCAGTATTTTCTTTCTCCTCTTCTAGTCACTCTATAATTTTTTCCTGTTTCTCCTGAAGCTCTAAGTCTTTGATATTTAGCTTAAGTATGCAGGTATTAGAAAGTTTTCTTTTATTTTTTTTTTTATTTCAGTAGAGAAAGAAAACTAGGAGCTACAGTTTGTACACCACAGCTTATCTTCTCAGGCAGTTTCCTCTCTGAAAGACCTGGAAGGCAATACTCAAGAAGCACCAGCTTGACAAATACTGGAAGCCTCAGAAAACTGGCACAAAGATTTGAAATAGAAAACTACATTGCCAGAGGAATGTAGCCAGGTTGATAAAACAGTCCTACCTTCAACAAGCTCCAGTGGTAATGTTCAGGAGCTGACAACCTTCACATTTTTTTCAATGAAATGTAATGTGCAAAGACAGCATCTGGGACGGAGGTAATGGCCAGATGTCCTGTTCAGTCATGTTCTGAGAAGGGGGCTTAATAGCAGCCCAAATTCTCCATTTCTGTTAGAAAGCCCCTTATTCTGATAAGGGCTACAATCCTGAACAAAGAGGGGTAAAACAAGATCTGTGCTTATCATGAAATTGGCTGGTGTGACTATGTAACTGTTTGCCTAATTTAAAGTCAAAGACTTTAACACTAAGTAAGGCCAACAACATAATTTGACAAAATGTATGTCGATTGCTTGAAAGCTTCAAATATCAATCTCCTGACATCTGTAAACAAGTCTTCTACTGAGGCTGGTGCAGCTGAGACTGGTTTCTGCCCCGTGTCCCCAGCAAAACCTGGGATGATTAGCTTAAATCTGAATGAGCAAGGATGTGAGAACTAAGTCATTGACTCTAATGCAAATGTAAGTGATTTTCTTGAGATACTGAAGAGTTTCCAATGAGATTTCACCGAGGCTGAGCTAACTTTGGCAGCTATCTGCATAACAATTAGTACACCTCCAGAGCATAATTTAGAAGCAGTCATCTTGCCTTTAGTAAATTATTCAGCTCATCTGAATAATTTCGACTCAACTCAGGAGTAATACTGATCTGTCTTTCTAAGGAGATGGATGCAATCTTAAAGCAAATTTGCTCTGCAAGCCAAGAGTCAAAGAATGACAATCTTCAAAGCTGGAGGAAAAAATAGGAGAAAGAAAAGAATATTTCCAAATGTCAAATCAAATAAATATTCAGCAGATTTACCTGACTGTAGAAGTAACTGTTGAAGTGGCTGAAGTGACTCAGGAGTCAGTCAGAACACTTGACATTTTTTTCAGAGGCCAGTGTCAGTAGAGGAGTGATTTATTGTCATTAACATCTCTCTAACAGGCGTTTCTGGTCTAAGTCAAGCATCAGGCCCTGAAGTTAACTGAGGGGACAATTATCTCCAAAGGGTGATTCACCTCATCTGTGTAACAGTTACTGACACAATATAATGCTTTTTTTTTATTATATCCAGTGAGGACAATGGAAGAATTTTCTAATCATCCTCCATTCCTTTCCTCTATGAATTGCTGGTCTTTATTCCCACCCCAGCTTTAGCAGGTTTCTGCTTCATCCATTGAAGTATTATCAAAACTTTCTCCTGCCTTCCCCATTGAAAATACTGTGGTTTCTTGTTTTAGCTATAAGAACACCCTATTCCAAACTTGTCACTGAAGAAAATATATTGGGTAATTATACCTCTCCTATCTCAGAATATTGTTAATGGGAAATGCCTGTTTTTCTTCATTCACTACAGGGGGAACACAGATGAATAGATCAGATAGGAAGCACAAATTTTAGATACTACATAATGCAGCAATCTAGCCAACGAACACAAAAACATTTACCACCAGGACAGTAACTTCCTAAGATTATGGAACAGAAGCCAAGTAAACTCTCTGGACATATAAAGTGAATGGGCAATAACAGAGACAAAGAACTATGTCTAAAAAAGTCTAAACATTATTTTTTTCTAGGGGCTTTTTAAAAGAAACCAGTGATTTTAGCAAACTCCCATCCTACAGCAGAATTTCAGAGTTTACTTACACATGGTGCAAACAATTGTTTAATTTTGAACTGAGTTGTTACTATTGTTGTTGTTATTGTTGTTATTATTAATTTGATGCACTCTGATTGCTCTACTGGGCCAAACACTAAACAATCATTTGCTCTCTGCTGTCCTATGCCACTCATGGACTTTTATCATGCTTTATTCTAGGTTTTTTAATAGAAAGCTGTGTCTTCCTTGAGCCATCAGTCTTCTGATACTAGCTAAATCATAAGCATGAAAAATAAAAGAGAAGTCCACAGTTGCTCTGCAACCTACATTTCTTGTACAGAAGCCATTTGGAAATCTTTGATCACATCTGTTGCCTTGCCACGAATCTTTTCCTATTCTGCTACCTAAGCCTTCATATGGGAGTACTACAGAAGCCTATATAATCTGAGGGCACACTGAGATGTCACAGAATCACAGAATCGTTAAGGTTGGAAAAGACCTCCAAGATCACTGAGTCTAACTATCTACCTAACATTATCATGACCACTAAACCATGTCCTGAAGTACCATGTCTACTAGCTTTTTGAACACCTCCAGGGATGGTGACCCCACCACCTCCCTGTGCAGTCTGTTCAAATGCCTCACCACTTTTTCAGTATAGACATTTTTCCTAATGTCTGATATAAACCTCCCCAGGAACAATTTGAAGTCCGTTTCCTCTTGTCTTATTGCTAGTTACTTGAGAGAAATGACCAACACCCATCTTGCTATAACCTCCTTTCAGGTGGTTGTAGAAAGCAATAAAGTGTCCCCTCAGAGACCTTATTTTGATTTGTATAATAGTATAGTGATATTTTCCAATTCCTCATTAGCACTTTCTCTACAAAACCTAATGCCATTTATTATAACTCTCAGATCTCTTTTCTGAATGGCAACTGGCAATACAATCCACAATGTTATATGTGAAGTTAGCAGTGGTTTTCCCCATGTGTATCATTTTGCATTTATCAAAACTGACTTTCACCTGCCATTTTAAGAGCCGGTCACTGAGTCCCGTGAATTCCTTCTGCAGTTCTTACAGGCAGTTCTGAATTATTATTTATTATTTACTACCCTAATATATTAACATCAATAAACTTTTTCTCCTTTCCAGTCACATCTTTTTCCAGATCACTTACAAGTACGTTATACAGTGCAGATCCCTGCAGGATTTCACTAGTGACACCACTGCGAAAACTAACCTTTTACTTCAACCTCTCCTTTTCTAATTTTTCTCCAATTATTTATCCAAGCAAAAGGAATGACAAGATTCCTATACAATTTTTATTAATTTTTAGAAGTGTTGTCTTTTTAAAGATATGTATTCAATTATCTTGAATTTTGAAAGAGCAATTTCCAACTGCAGTAGAATTTGAGGGTTTATATACGATGTTGTTTGGTATTTTTTTATTTTACCTCTTCCCTTCTCCAGAGAAGTTTCATATCCTTTCTCAAATCTGAGGGCTGCTGGTAGAGGGAGTTCAGATTATTTACTCAAGACTGTTGCTACTTATACCAAAGCAAAGTAAACAACAAAACATCAACAAGCAGAGCTTAGTCCTACTCATAGACTGAAAGAGACACAGGGCTGAAAGAACAAAGACGTTATTTCATTAAAACTTGGGCAAACCAACTGATTATATTGCTAAAAATATATATATGTATTTAATTTACTTTAACCACTTGCCTGGTGCCTTCTAACAATTGCATTGAGAAAAACTAATAGGAATGGAAAAAAAAAAAACAACCACCACATTTACCACATAAGAGCATAACACTATAGGAACCTGCTACCGTGCCCGTTGGCTTCTCAGCCCCACAGGGATGTTATTTCCCTTCTGCTGTTGTCACCCGGTGGTTTGGGACCACTTTCAGGGCACGCTACACTCCCTGAGGAGCTTTCCTGCTGCCTCTGCTGAGCCCCTGAAGCAGCAGTGCCTCTGGAGATGTTCTACTTACTGCACACATGCCGGTTCCTCCCTGCACATATGTATGTGCTTCCCTATATGGCTACAATGCCTGTACAATTGTAATTCTCTCTTCTATTCCATTTACTTACCCTGAGGCCAAACACTGCCTGTTTTCCTGTACAGCTGCAGTCACTCTACTTTATATCTTTAAGCTGATGAATTTGTGACGCTTTAAAGAAAATCATAAGCAAGTGAGCAAAATCTATGTCTGGAGAACCATTTGCTCATGAAACGGCGATCCAATGCTATGTTTTACAACTAGATCCCTAAATCCTCCAAAAAGATAAATCCAAACTCTGTCTGAAATCCATTCCCTAAGTGTTTGAAGCACCACCTGCCTCTTGCTAAAAGAAAAAACTCCCCAAAGCCAACTTCATACTGAAAATGTTAACCATATCCAGGCAGGATAAACTAATTTTACCAAAATTCATAGCAGATGGCATATAACATCATAAATCATCTTGCAGAAAGTTTGCCAGTATTAAACTAGATACAATAGCAAATTATCACAGAAACCCTTCATGTACAGATTTGAAGAATCTATAAAAAAAGGTGACAAAATGACACTTACGTAATCAGCATATGACTAACTGTGCTTTTTTAGCACTTTTAAAATGCTATTATTTATTAGGTATTGATTATCTCTTAAATGTCAAATCAGAGAACAAAACTTCATTGCAATGTATGGTACTCAAAAATAGAAGAAGTGATTGCCACCTATAGCCCAATGTACAAAACCACACACCTGGATTTATGATGCAAGCCCCTGGCTTCACCAAGCAGTCCATGCCATCATTAGCTGACCATGTAGAGAAATAATCTACTGAATTGAGAAATTACAGATTTTCTAAGATATTCAGGTGCGTTTATGCAGAGTCAAGATCCAAGAACTAGATCCCAAAGGCATCACAGGAGCTAGGAAAATCCCTGCTTTTAACCATTTATGATAAAAAATGAGATTTTTTTTTCCAAATAATCCCTCGGATGTCGATAACCCTGAGATTACCAGCATTTACCAGTGTTTCAGTTTCCATGATATTTCTGGAAGCCTGCTCTTCCTGACAGCACCCTTTCTAATCTCACATAGTTCACCTCCCTGATGGTCCTGAACCCAACCAGAGAAGTTCCCACATCACCCACTTCTCCAAAAGATGCAGGTGGCCACTGCAGTCCCGTGTACATATCCACTTTGTGTGGCCCTTTACCCCTTGTGTGACTAGAGTTGCAGGTGTGGCCCAACTTAACCTGTACTGCTGCTACAGAGCCCAGCAAACGGATGTTTGGATCAAGCAACTCCTCCTAGCTAAGCATTTCTGCTGTGGACCACTGCTCTATAGGTTACAAAGGTACTTGCTTAATAGCCTGGAATGAAACCAATAAATGCAAAGGAGATGAGAACAGGTAACTGATGACAGTTTGGCTGCAACATCAAGTGGGGGATGACAATTTCAGTAGGACTGACGACAGCTTTATCAATGCAATGAATCAAGTTATAAATATGAATTCTTATACTGATAAATTAGTTTAATGGGTTGCAGCAAGCCAAGTGGTGAAGACAATCTGGGTCATCTACAAGGGTGAAGTTTGACACTCTATGCCCTTTTAACTTGCCACTTTTAAAAAGATTTCTGTGCCTTTCTGTAGTTTCCTAAAAACTGTCCTTCAATTTCGTGTTTGCAGGTTTGAAACACAATCTAAACAGCCAGGTTTGTTTTCTTTAATTTGTTTCAAACATTCCTTTCATTTGTAGGGCTGGTTTTGACCACTAAATTCTTTGTAAATGCAGACATTTCCTAAGTAGAGTAGAGCCATATAACAAACTTAGTTCTGTTCACGCATTATTCCTAATACTTGCAGAATAAAGTCTTGTAAAATGTGAGAATGAGATTAAAGGACAGTTTAATCTGATTAAGTCCAAAATTTCAAAGCAGGACTGTGAAGGGAACCATAATTTCG
Source organism: Baryphthengus martii (assembly GCA_013396935.1). Lineage (NCBI taxonomy): Eukaryota > Metazoa > Chordata > Aves > Coraciiformes > Momotidae > Baryphthengus > Baryphthengus martii. Next base: position 192,408 of record VWZK01003533.1, on the reverse strand, counting down.
AGACATGGCACCATTTGATGTATCAGTACTATTTATAACTGAGAGCAGCAGAAAAAAAGGGGGCTCAGTTTAAATGCATGAGGACAGCATCTACTTTCATTAATCCATTTTCCCAGTGACTCAGATGGAAAATCACTGTGTGCCTTTTGCTGCCACTCCACATCACAACCACTTTTGAAAAGTATAAGGAGCAGCCCAGCTTTTGGTCATGCCTTAATAATAGCAGAGGATTTATTAAAGCAGTGTACAATTTTCAAACAGGTTTTAATTTTGGCAGAAGAGATAAGCAGGTACAAGCAGGATAAGCTGTTAGAAGCATTCTGCGTACTGCAAGACAGACCTTGCTGCTTTAGCATCCTTAAATGTGCAAAATACCAGGAATCTGGCATGGATGACTGCCACCACTTTAAGTCCCTTCATCAGTTCATTACAGGATTTTTAAAGGATACAGGTTAGGGGAAAAAAAAAAAAAAAAAAAAAAAAAAAGTTGACAAAGGCTGGTGGCAGAAAGGTACAGGTATGTAGGGAATCATTAATCTGCCTATGGTGTAGAGAGAGGACAAAAAAAATCTGCCTGGGCTTTGCTGTATCCCTCAGCATTCCCCTATGAGTGGCCGCCCACACACTTATTTATTCTGAGGGTATTCAAGACCGCAATTGCTTGAGCACTAAAAAAAAGACTGCTACGAGTCCAGCTCTGCTGCAGGATCCCAGGGAGCTCCCCAGTCCTTACAGGATGTCCTGGCAACACTGCGCTTTGCAGATGAATTTTCTCAGTGATATAACAGACATAACACAGCAACATGCTCCAGCATGTGTGCCTGAGTCAACTGCTGATGCCATTTCATCCTCAGTTCATCAACCCGCTTCCCATACAGTTATCATTCAATTCAACAACAGAGGTTACAAAGACCCGTAGGTAACAGGGATTTCTCTTTCTCTATTACTCATTCAATGGTCTGGGTTGCTGCAGCAGCTACTGTGTGCAATAAGTAAACCTGTTCATCTTTCTTGGACATGACCATTCAATGTACATTGGATTGGAAAGTTCTGGAAAAAGTTCTTCTCCAATACTTAACAAAGGTAGAGAATAAGTCATTGTACATTGCTATTTAAGTATGTACTTGACATTTATCAGAAGCCTTGCTGCAGTCATTCTAGAGCTCCAGCCTGCCCCAAAGGGATCAGATTTGGTAAGGAGATCTCCTCTACAAAGCAAGATCTAGAAATATTTTCCTGAGTCACTCAGCAACAATTGTGGTGGATTAAGACCTCCCTGACACTACTGCTTATACTCCCTCCCAGACCACAGCAGAGTCAATGGCTATTCCTGCCACAGTGGCTCCAGTTCACAGCCCAACATCTGAGCAAAGATCGACCTTCTGCAATAGCCCTGTGGTTGCAAAGCTCTTGATCCAGGATATTCATACAGCCTAGTGAGGAGGCTCTTGTGGGCTGCAGGTCCTAACCTTGCCTATTCTGCACAACAGGATATATGCCTTCTCTGTGACCAAAATGCATGTCTCACCACACAAGGGACACACATGAAAGTCAGGAGGAGCAGATTGCTCCCATCACATACCGAAGCATACATGAGTGGCCTTGTTATGGGACTGAATGTTCTCTCATTGCAGGATGGAGAACATCAGCAGTTCAGCCATTTACTAGCTGTGCTTCCAGCCACATGACCAAAAAGACCACACAGAGCCCTTCAGAAAAAAAAAAAAAAGAGATCATATGCCACACAATTCATCCACTCCACAACCTGAAGAAAAGAGAAGCAGGAAGCTGATTTAGGGGCAGATTAAATGTCTGAGAAGTGAAAGCCATCCTGTGAGCAGCAGGAAGGACAACCTGGTTTAGTCCATGCAGTGGAGTAACTCAAATACACCCTGAAGACACCATGCCCCAAAACACTCCTTTGTCTCCTAATCAAAACACTCCTTTACATATGGGCAGAAAAGAGCACTCGCTCATCTTCACTCATCATGAAACTGCTGTTAAGTAATTTCCTATTTAATAACAGGGAAACCACTTCATGCCTCCCTTCTACTTTGTAAATTAAATGTTTATTCCTGCTTAGACTATGAAATGAAGGGCTGAGGCAGATGCAAGAAATAAAAACCTTTGACTGAGGGAAGACACTAAACTCAAATCCAAATTAAGACATTTAAGTAAAACATGTTTTTCATCAAGTTCTTTTTGCTACTTAGGAGGAGCCCTGGTTTGCATCATATATTCCCAGACAGTACACTGGGGTCCAGGTGCTTCACTGTGTGTTGGGAATTTCCCATATTTACAACATTCTGTAAGGCCAAGCAATGCTCTCAGCACTGGGGATCCCTGACTCCCCTCTTGTGGCTCTGGACTCTGATTCTCAAATATACTTAAGTGCATAATCCCACGGGAGAATTTGAACCTTGGCCCCCCATAGGATTTTGAAAAGTGACTAGCTCCTGTAGATTCCAATGTTTTAAATAGTACGGTTGGGTTTTTTTAAAGTCATATAAATGGCTATAAATGATTCTGCACTGCAACACTTTAGAGAAAGAGCAATCTTCTTTTTTTAAATCCTACATTCTGTAGAAAATCTGATCCTTAAATTTCAGAAATTTTGGAAAAAGAGAATAAATCAGACCTCGTCTTGCACTTCCTGACTTTTTTTTTATTCGTACTAGGAAGGCTTGTGCCATGATTATAACTACTACTGGGCCCAAAATAGGTTTCCATTTCCAAATACTCCGCAGTGACAGCTGAGCACATAACGACGCTTTATCCTGTGTTAGTGACAAAATAAATTGCTTTTCCAGCACACACACAGAGCTTTATAAAAAGAATAATCCCACTGGAAAAAGGATTCTTCAGCTTTGAATTCCTGCGCCCAAGAGGGGCTCAGCTGCAGCAGCCTCCTCTGGAAAAGCCAGAGGGCGTGAAACCTCACACGAGCTCAGGGTGCCACTTGAAGGTAGGCACTTCTATAAGAGCAAAAGAAATTATTCAGGTGCTACTGAATTATTTTTCGTTTTTATAAGTATTGACACATAGTATTTTCTGCTGGATGAGTGTTATGCTTATAAATTCCAATTTTCAAGCTACAGATATTTGAGTCGCATTCAGCTGGGATGTACAGCATATGCTTTCAATATGGATTGGGTGGGTTTTTTTCCTTCTCTTAACAATTGCTTCATTTCATTAGTGTTAAAATTAATCCAGAAGCTCTTCTCCCCACTTGCAGCTCTAAGTTAGAGCCCAGGTCTGCTGGTCAGCCACACTGATCAGCACCAACATAATCTCCTGCCTGAGAGTGCATGTCATCAGAAAATCTTGAATTATCCAGGCAGAAAACCCCACTGCATATAGTCCTTGGAGTGGAGATCACTGATTTGGGATTGCCCTGACCCTTGGGATACAGTGTATCAGATGTTGCAGAGCTCCTGGGATGTTTTAAAAGGCAACACAGATGTATTCCAAGCAGACAGAAATGCTGCAGCTTGAAATCCCCATCCCAAGTGTGCATTCACTACAGGGCGACAGCAGGAAAGACCACGCTGTGTGGAGCAGCTCAGCAACTTCATGCTGTGTGCAATAGAAGGCTCAGCCAACTCCTGGGACTACTTAATGTTGGAGTAATGCTTATTTGCTACTCTACAGATAACCCACATTTTCAACCAGATTATACACTGTTTCTCTCTTTTCCTAAAGGAAACAAGAAACAGGAACCTAAAAGCGTTAACAAAACGCAAAATATTTGCCAGGCACATTCCATTCTGGAATTGGAGGAAGAAGAGTTGTAGGTGTTGCTCATGGCTTTTGACCAAGTGGCCTTCAAGATCAGAATCAAATAGAGGTCTTCAGGTGCCTAACAGATGCAGAACCTCACCCTTGCAGAGCTACTGTCTGCCATGAGCCTCTAGGTTCTCCAATGAAGCTCCTGAGCTTTCCAAAGCAATTGCCTGAAGCAATATAATAAGACTACTGTGGAAAGGCTTTGCCAAAGACACTATGGACATCTATATCTGACATACCAGAATTATATACAATAAAAATTAATTGGGGGTTGAAGACTCAGTCAAGCATAGGTTAACCGATTTCCAAACAAAACAGTCCTATGTCATCTTACACAAATAATCCGGTAATACTTATATACTGTTTTTTCTTTCTTCCCCCAAATCACAAAGGAGGAATTCCTTGCCTCTATTTTTAAGCCTTGAACTTGTTAAAACTTTCATGTTTAAGGTGTGTCTGTGCATGGATACTTCCACTGGTTCAAAAGGATTTAAAAATAAACTTGGTTGCATCTTACTCTAAAACCTTATACACGCACATTTCTTTTTAATGAGTCTAAAATCTCTTTTTAAAACATGAATGGGTTTATCACGCATTCAGCAAAATTTTGTCTCTGACTATACTCTATTTATAACTATAGAGATGGATGAAGTCAAAAAAAAAATAGACTCCAGAGCAAGAGCTCTTCAAGAATTCCTTGCACTTGCTACCTATTCCGGCATTCAAGTACATCGAAAAATCACTGCAGCTATTGTAAGCGCAATTTCAAGCTCCTACTTCTGGAAATCACAGCCAAATAAAACAGAAAACATGATTGTACTTGCTATTCCGTAGTGTGTGAACAGAGTGTGGGCCCTGGCTCTCAAGCATGCTGCAAGCTGTGTGAACCACTATAGCCATTATAATTGCAATAAAAAGCAATTTTCCACAGCACTTTTCATTTAAAGAAAAATTCCTCTCAAAAGTGTTTTTTGGGGAGCGGCACAGCAAATCTCCCAAGGATTGCTGAGCTGAAAGGATCAGCCTGGGAATCTTCTGTCACAGAAGCAGGAAGGTAGAGCTGGTGGGGAAGGCACTGGGCAGCCTTCAGGGCTGGGGCAGCACCTTAGACCCAGGCTGCCTGCAGTTAAGCCTCTGCATTAGCTAGGCTAGTCCTTATTTCGACTTGAGTACTAAAGCTGTGCCCCTGCCCTTGCTTACCCTCAGCAGCAGTAGCCCCCTCCTTTTGAAAGGAAAGGAACAGTTTTGGATACCAGAGGATTTGGAGCAGAGGATCTGGATATTTTAATGTTGTTCAGGCTTCAGTCATCGTGAATATCACTTTACAGCTTGGCGCGTAAACAGTCCGTTTCTGAGGCATGAGAAAATGAATATATTGTAACTATATTCTAGGCCTCCTGGCCCAAATCTGTTCCTGGTGGAACTCCAGGGGTTTCAGTGGAGTTGCAGTAAGAATAAATTTATCTGTCTAGCTGTACTTTATAATACATTGTTTCTGATTAAAATAGAGTTTACATAAAGATAAAGATTAAATTCAAAGTTGCTCATATAACCAAGAGCATTGCTTATAAACAATAAAGCTTTTTAAAGATGGAAAAAAATGGAGAATAAAAAGCAGCAATAAAAACAGGACTATTCATTTTATGAATAGGGGTGTAAGGAAGTATGATATTGCTAAAGCGATGTATTAAAGCAAGAATATACACCAAATTAAGTAATTTTTTTCTTATAGTCCTTCTCTTCCACAGAAAAGAGAGAGGAGAGGGACAAGGGTTGTGGGAGGCAGTCATGGTCAGGACACCCCTCGGCGCAGACCACTTCTGCTTGGCAAGTCCAATTTCACGAGTACTTTTCTAAAAGGAGCTTTCGCTGCCCTACTTATTAGGAAGCTTAGAAATAACAAGTTTCACATTTCAAAGTTCAGTCATTTTTATATTTCACCCAGGCAACCAACATGTGAGAAATTTGTACCCTGTGAAAAATATGCATTTCAGGCACCGGTAGGATACAGCTGTCTCAGCCCTTGTTTACTTGGTTGCTCCTCTACTTCATGCTTGGCGTGGGGTTAATTAGAGTTACTAAACTTTTTCCCAGTTGCCCAGAGTCACCATCCCTTTACGCCATACTGAGTAGCTGTGTATACAACTGTATGACAACTGCTTTCACAGCTTCCAGTGTGTACCTTTACAGCTTCAGCAGGAATCCTTTCTCCTGTCATGAGGTGCATCTTCCAAGGGGAATTCCCAATTTATGAGACAGTCACTGTCTCCCAGACTAGGTACTGAGCCATCCATATTTCCAGCAATCAGCTTCAGATTACCAAGGTGTCCCATTTCCCACTGCATGAGATACCTGCAGGAGATGTGTATTCCTTGGCCAGTCAGGACAGCAACAAAATCCTACACTATACCGTGACCAGACAGCCTCATAGAGTCTTCAAGGATGATGAGGGTGGATGCTTAAACTCAGAACAAGACTCAGAAAATCCTCATTTAATCTTGAAGGGATTATGATCTGAAGTCTTACTACTCAGGTGCTACGGAAGTCCTGCAGGTGCCCATGCAGATGGTGCTTACCCATTTGCAGAAGATTCACAGCTAAAAAATCCACATTTGGGAGTTCACAGCATTATATGCACTTGAGACAATGATGGAAAAGGACTCCCAGATACTTATTTGAGACAGAATTTTAATGAAATGTAGGATTTATAGAACCAGAACAACAGTCTTCAAGAGGCATACATCCAGGGAAGAAGGGAACTTGGTGGTCTGCTCCTGGTGACAGCTTGGTACCATCCAATGAAGACTGGATCGTGATAGTGAGGACCAGAGTAAAGGCACCCACCCCCCAAATGCCTGGCTCTACTCCAGCTGCCTCTGAGGGAGTTTAATGTTTTATAAGCTACATTTTCATGTCACTGAGATAATTCAGTTAAATCTAAGAAGGAATTTTTACCATGATCTCTACTGTCTATAAAGATGTTTACCGCAAGTCTATATGTAAGCCTTAAATTTGAGGAAGGGGTTTCAGATACTCTGGATGCATCTTCAGCATGATCAGCAGAGACATTTCCTCCTCTGCTTTTCAAAGCTCTCGGGCAGCAAGATTCAGAATTACATCATCAGGTCAATTTGAAGATGCTCTGCAAGAGCAATTGTAGAAATAAATAAATATTTTTGAAAATAGAAATACTGTTTGTTTTTCTCTTTCTTCAAAGCATCATAAAGTGGACAGGAAGACAAACAAATCTACTATTTTTTTACACTAGGAAAAAAAAAAAGAAACTCACAACACCTTGCGCATACCACTCCTTAAAACATGGAAATGGGTAACAGAATGAATTTTCAGCAGATTTAAATACTTCAAATTATTTTTGAAAATGAACCTCTTTGCTGGATCAGTGGTGCATTTGCTAATAAGGTCTTTGCACTGAGCTATACACAGGTGTAATTAAGTTATTGTTTTCCTACTGTTAATTAAGGACTTATTAATTCAATAAATGTTCTGGAATGAAGTAATTAAAGGCAATGGGAGGAATTCAAACTTGATTTAATCCACAGTTTGTCTCCCTATAAGGCATTACAGGCACGCCAGCTTGAGTTTTATGCTACAGCCAGACCTTTGCTGCGTTCCTGAGTCCCTGCTAGACAGCTGAGTCCCACCAAAAGTGGTAGGATTTGGCACTTAAAAAAAAAATCAGAGCGAAAGCTTTTACGGTTTTTGTGTAGGATTTAATTTTTACTTAGCATACATGTCATATGAACTTTTAAAACATAAAATAATATCAGTTGAAAAGCATTTATTCATAGATCAGAGAAATAAAAAGAAAAACCACACATTTATTCATCTGTTGCTTCTCCAGGCTTGAAGGCCTCTCAGAACATATCCGATTCAAATGCACTTGATTTAACGGAGACACTGGACTACCTTTCTGATCTCTCACTGGGCTTGCTGACCCTCATATGTCATACTCACTATCACCTGCTTCAAGCCCAGCTAAACAATGCCTTTGGCATCATAGCCACCAACATATGAGAGACAGTTCATAAATGTTAATACTGCTCAAAATGAAAACAGGTTCCAGGACTGGATGGTGCTTATCAGCTGGTCTGGGGAGCAGAAAGTAGAGACCTTTGAGAACATAGCTGGACTCTGCAGTACAGTGGGTTTGTCATGAGATCCACGAGTATTCGGGATGCATAACCTGTGGAGGATGGAAAGCCAGGCACCTGCTGAATGAAAAGAAAATGTATAGAATCACAGAATAACAGAATGTTTTTAGTTGGAAGAGACCTTCAAGATCATCAAATCCAACCTTCGATCAAACACTGCAAGCTCACCACTAAACCATGTCCCTAAGCACCAGGTCCACAAGCTGTTTAAATACCTCCAGCGATGGAGGCTCCACCACTACGCTAGGCAGACTGTTCCAATGTTTGATAACCCTTTCAGTGGAGAAACGTTTCCTAATGTCCAGCCTAAACCTCCTCTGGCACAGCTTGCATCCATTACCTCTGGTCCTGTCACACGCCACCAGGGAAAAGAGGCTGTCCTCCTCCTCACTCCAACCTCCTTTCAGGTAGTTGTAGAGAATAAGGTCTCTCCTCAGCCTCCTCTTTTCCAGAGTGAACACCCCCAGCTCCCTCAGCCACTCCTCGTAGGACTTGTGCTCTAGACCCTTCATGAGCCTCATTGCCCTTCTCTGGACATGCTCCAGCACTTCTATGTCCTTCTTATAGTGAGGGGCCTACAACTGAATGAAATATTCAAGGTGCAGCCTCACCAGTGCTGAGTGCAGGGGGATGATCACCTCCCCGTTCCTGCTGGCCACAGTGTGTCTAATCCAAGCCAGGATGCCATGGGCCTTCTTGGCCGCCTGTGCACGCTGCTGACTCAGATTTAGTCAACTATCCACCAAAACCCCCAGGTCCTTTTCCAACTTGCAGCTTTCCAGCCACACATCCCCATCTGTAGCTTACCATGGGGTTGTTATGACCCAAGTGCAGAACCTACCACTCTGTTTGGGAGGGGGAGGAACTCCTTCAGTCCAGTCCTGGTCTGGTGGATGGAAGTATCTCTTGGACTGAATGGAGAAAACAGCATGAGATGCAGTGAAGGCAAAAGCGGCCACTAATGAAGCCTAAGCTAACAATCAATGGAAAAAAATACAGCACAAGAAAAAACAGCTCTGCAGTCTTTTTTCTTTTGCTCATTCCACTAATCCAGTTGACTTCAGGAGAAGCCTGGACCTGATGACCCAAGGCAGCATGTGGACAGATGCTCTGCTCACCCCTTCCACATCTGGGGATGAACTCCTCCATCCCTCACATAGGGTCAAATTAGCCAGCAGGATCCCAGCCCAGTCTCCAGGTGGCCAAGCTCATTAGGTCTTTAGTTGCCAGGAAGGCAGTTGTGGCCAGCTGTAAGGCTGATACCCCTGTGTAGAGCCTGCCAAAGGTCAGCAGTCATCAGCTGGCCAGCTGCAGGTCCTCCCGTGGGACCCCAAGGTCCAGCTGAGAGGAATAAGGAGAAGTGATGAGCGAGCCAAGGGTTCTGCAGAGGAGGAGGAGAGGAGTGAGCAGGTCTAGGGTGAGGAGAAGTCAGCTCCTGCTGTGGGTAATTCTGATTACTCCTGACAAGTGGGCTGAGCTGGAGAGGTGAAGATCCTGAATTTCCCCTGAAGTGCAACCACGAAATTGGAGTGTCCTTAGTCATATTTTGACAAACAATATGAATTAAGGTACCTTCATCCTTCAAGAACTAATTACTAAAAGGTTATCACTTTTAAGCCTTACCACAAAAGAAGAAAGAGCTTGATCTTTTCCTACAGCGAAAATTAGCCATATAGACCAAGAAGGATTTTTTTGTCCTGATAGTGTATTTAGAAGATTTTTGCTATGTTCTTATATTAGTTTTGCAATGTGCAGTGGGCCTTTTGACCTGAGACTAAAATACGTATTTTTCTGAAGAGTTCTGCTTGATTTCTTAACAAAAGAGAAAAGATACAAGCTCTTCACACACACACATGTAAAAGCACAGCTGCCTCCCTCAGTCAGAACATAAGCCAAGAAACCATGATTTTCAGAAAAAAAATTAAAACAAAATATTTAGGTTCTTTTAATTGCATGGAATTATGCCCTTCATTGCAGTGAGTAACAGCTAGAAAACTGGCAGCTTCTGTGTTACATTATTCTGACACTTTGAGGCATTCACCTCCACCTGACTGCCTGTGAGATCACTGCATGCTTGTCTCAGAGCCTGCAGCACCTAGACCAGGTAGTAGGTGTGAAAAGAGGCGGAGCTTAGGTTTTCCAGACCATCATCTTCTCATGTATTTGTGGGCACAGCCTTCCTTAAATGAACACAGAATACAAATCTTTCTATTCAGCTACAGATATGCAAAATCTGACCACAAGAGCATACCTCCCTTTTATACCTTGCTTTTCCCAATCCGTGGGCTAGAGATGGTTTCACAGTGTTAACTTCCACCCCTCCTGAGGATTACAGCACATTTGGCTCATAGGAGCTTTGTTTATAGATGTCCTGTAATTAAAAGTTTGTTTTCTTGGTGTACATAACAAAACCCTCAGATTTGTAATCAAGTCTAGTAGGACTGAGGAGACTGTGGACAAATATTCCACAGACAGGATACTTCTCCCTAGTCTCTGAAAAGCTACTTCTCAGAAGTATTGACCTTTTTGCAACTCTTAAAATGTCTGCCAGGCAAAGAGAGGTGTACATTACCAACATGTGATTTGCTAGTGTTGCTCTGCATACTTCACAGGAGATCACTTGCCAAGGTCAGCACAGTGCAGCATGAAATGCTGAAAAATCCCCCAGCTCAGCTCATTTTAAACGATCTACACTGTATTAGAGCTTGGCCATAAGCACTATCCTTGGGACAGTGTTTTCTGCTGAGAGGAGGGAGCACTGCAACTCTGCAGCAATGTGTAAGAAATTATTAATAAAACCGATGACGTTCAGAGTCTTGCACAGGGCTTTCTACAAACAGAAGGCTCAGGAAGTGATTGCCTGTAACCAAGAAAGACTGTCTTTGAGTTAAGGCACTTGAATACTGCTGAAGCATTCATAATAACAAGAGTATGCAAATACCCTATTTGTACCTCTGCATGACCTCAATTCAGGGTTTTAAAACCACTGTTTCTACTCGATGATCACCTGGTATCTATCTATGTACACAGAAAGGCCATTCTGGAAAAGGCTCCTCCTGAATTACTCTGCAGGAAAGAAAACACAAGGTTATGCAGTAAGGACAGAAGGTGATTTTGAGGGAAGCTGCTGCACAGGAGGGGGCAGGTAGGTGCCACCTCATTTTCTCTGTAGCCTTTTGCAGGAAGATGTGTTCCAAGACTGAGGCCATCCCTAAGCTAGGCTTCTTTCATCCTCAGTTCAGAGACATTGCCAAATGCATGACTTTTGGTGACACGACTAAGCTGGATTGGGTTCAAGTGAAAGATTTATCAGAGGTGAAATACCACTTCCAGGCCCCTTGGCCATCCAGTGCTAACAACATAAATACAAATAGCACTCAGAATGTTTGTCACAGGAAACATTTCTGGATGTGCTGAAGGACCCCATCTCTCCATCTCATCTCTGTCTTTTTCAGGGGGAGGGGGCATAGAAAAGGTTTGGATTTGATCTAGAGCAGCACAACGGCCTGGAAATTTTTCGTGGTAGAAAGATTTAGATTTAGTGCCTGGAAGGAAATACTTGTTAACTCTGAAACTCCTGAAGACTTGAGCTAACTAATTCTAAACCTATGTAAACAGAGCAATCAATTTTCATCCTGTGTGGTGAGATCAAAGTCGTTAGGAGCAAATAGATCTATGTTGCTTTCTGAATATTGCAAAATGTACCCTATGGATTGTGAAAGAGATACTTGTGATTTGTTCTTACTAACTTCACTAAATTTGTCTCTGACAGAGTACTGGGAATAACTGAGAGTAAAATTCCCTGACAAGATATCAGAGCTACATCACAGAGTGGTTTTACAGAGGAGAGTCACCATGCAAATCCTGGAATACATGTTCAGTCTACATAGGGAAAGAAACAAGGGCTTTGCCCAGAGAGGGGGTGAGATGGCCGAGGAAGATGACTACAAAATATTACTTCTATTCCTGCAAAAAAATAAAAGAAACTCTGTCTATACCAGGACAGGAATGGAGGGAAAATGTGACTATTCATATTTTTATTCTCTCATGAGCCATCTCAAAATAATACCCACCGGCGATGGGAGAAACAAACTCCCAGACTCCAGCCCGGCAAGATGCTCCATCTAGGGTGACCGAGTCTGGACTGGGGGTGAACACAGATGATGGTGGACACCCTGCAACCGGGTCTTGCTACCCTCCCCAATACCAGAGAATGCACTTAAAGAAACCAGCAGGCCAGACAGCTCTCTTACAGCACATTTTATTCACAGCGAGGTTTCTAGGGTAGCGCATCTGTCCTGACACCCAGGGTCTGTCTGTCCCGGGAGGGTCCCGGGCCGGGACTCGGTGGGGCGCTTTGCCTCCAGCCCCGGAGGGAGGCGGCGGGACAAGCGGCGCTGGGGCTGCACCCCTCGCCCGAGAAGAGTTTGCAGGAAGCGGCTGGGCGAGGGGAGGGGGCCCGGAGGGACCGCAGCGGCTCCGGGGACGATGGCAGAAGCTGGGTGCCGGCCCCCACCCGGGCCCCTCATAGCGCCTGGTAGGTCCGTCTGGGCGGAGGCGTCCCGGGCGTTCCCGGCCCCGAATCGATGCTGGCGCTGGGCGAGAGGGAGTCGGCGTCACGGAGGGGCAGCCCCGGCTCCTCCGCCGGGGAGAGGCGGTCCACGATGCTGGAAAGGCAGTCCAAGCTGGACAGGGCGCTGCTCTGCTCGGCTGCATAACCTGCGGCTGGGGCAGGGAGGGGGGCATCGCGTTACAGCGAGGTAGCGCGCTGCCCTCCCCAAATGCTGCAGAGAGCAGGGCAGCTCCGCCTGCCCCAGCCTCCATCCCCTGCTCCCGCAGCAGCCGGCGGTCGGGCTTACCGTGGACCATCTCGGAGCAATAGACGGCGTCGAAGCTGCTGCCTCTCGCCGGCCAAACAGGGCTGCCACAGTCGGCCTGGAAGACAACGAGTGGCGAGTGTCGGCCCGTCCGCCCCCAGCCCGGGGCCAGCGGGACGCTCCACTCGGAGGCAAAGTGCTTACGAGCCCGGCAGGAAGGGAGCTCTGGCGCTACGGGCAACAGATGCCCAACCAGGCTGCCCTTGGGTAGCACCTTCCCCGTCTACCCCTGCTCCACGCCTCACCCCTCTGCTGCGCCGCACTAAGGAGGGGGTGGGGGGGGGGAAGGGGGGAAGGGAGAGGGACACGACGACATGAGTCCCCGGGGGCTGAGGCGCTTGCTGGTTGCCCTCTCGCAGCGCTACCGTCCCCGCTATGCGTTCCCGGAAAGCCCACGTGCATGCTCAGCCTTAAATCTGAGAGGGGGCCTCTTTTAACGCAAACTGTTAGCCTTTTCCTGATGTCCGGCTGCATTCAGCTCTTCCCATACCCGTGGGACCGGTCCCAAGACGCTGGGTCGAGGGGAGCCTGCCCGTGAGCAATCCTGTGGTCCCCACAGCCCCATCGCTCCTGACCCTCTCTTACCATCCCGTCGGAGCAGCTGGAAGTGGGGCTGGTCGGTTCGGAGCAACTCTGTCCTGGCAGGTGATAGTAGTTTTCTACCTGTTCCCTCAAGAGCTCCTGGAGGCTTTCGATGTATCTGATGGCATTTCGCAGGATCTCTACTTTGGGGAGTCTTTGGTTGGGGTTGGCAGTGGTGCATCTCTTCAGGGTCTCAAAAGCCTGGTTCACTTTCTTCAGCCTCCTCCTCTCCCTCATGGTGGCCGCCTTCCGCCGATCCATTGTGGTGGATTTTCTCTTGCAGGCTTTGCAAGCCCACATGAGGCAGTGGCCGGCCTGGTGGTGGCCAGTGGGAGCTCGGACATGCTCCTCTTCCTCGGAGCAGGAGGGTTCGGGGGGCTCGTGGGAGCCGAAGGGAGGCAGGTCTCTGGGCTCAAAATCCTCGGGGAATTCACCCTCCGGGGAGGAAAGGCAGGAGCTGTCATAAAAGAGCTCGGACGGGGAGAACTGGCAGCTGTCCATCACCTCCATCCTTGCAGCGGAGGCGTCAGTGCGAGGCGGCAGCCACCGGCACTCGGCGAGGCGCTCCGCAGCGAACTGGGGCAATTTCCTCAGTAATTAGCGACCTGAGACGAAGTGTCCTTTGGCTGATGCGGGGGGCCCTTATATATACATGTAAAGGGAGGCTGGTCTGCAGTGGCCAGTCTTTATTAGCATATCCCACCACATCCCCTGCCGGGGGCTGTCTGGGCAAGCCCCTTCCAGTCCCCAGGAGACAATTTGCTCCGCACCGCTCCTTTAGAGAGCCGTGAGCTGGGCGCTTCTCTAATGGAAGACCTCACCAGAACTGGTTGCGACATCTCCGAAGTTTAAATCAAGTCTGGGTATTTGGAGTTTTGAGTATGGAAAGAGAAGCAAGGGCAGTGGTTGCGCGCGAACCGCTGACATTTCCTACAGAGCCGCTCCTGGTCCCTGTGCTCCCATCTTCCATCACACGCTGCAGCGGGAGGGACACCGACTCTCCCTACGGGAGAATTAACGTAGAGCCCTCCTATAGCACCTACAGTGTCAACTTGCGTATCTTTATTCCCCACAGCCCATGGTACAGTTTTACCGTGAAACATTGTACACCACTTTTCAGACCTAAGATTTCTTCATTTCTCTTGAGGAGCTCTTTGTCCTGTAATTAAATTTGTGTCACCAATCATTTTAAACTTACAAATCGAGGAGGGGATGGACAGAAGTGCCCAGCTACGTGTGGCCAGGAAAGACAAGGAGAGGGGAAACTCAGATTTTAGTGCTATCCGATCGGGTCACAAGGAAAGATACTCGCAAAAGAAAAGCGTGTGTGTTTGGTCCGAGACAAATCCCCTTCCCATTCCTTCTCCTACTCGTGTGACCCGGTGCTACTAGAGACACAACAGTCGAGCAGTGCCTCGGGCTTGCTAATTTTCTGCTTTCAGGCAAACTTGTACCGTTACAGATGCGTCCCAGCTGCCAGTGCAACAAACCCCTCCTGGAAGTGTAAAATTTCTAACCCCGCAATCCCTAAGTAACTTTACACAAGTCGGGGACAAAAGCTTTGCAGGGCTCCAGCCTCAGCAGTAGCTGAGCGGAGCGGTGCAAGGGTCATTAGAGCGGTAATGAAGCCATTTAACAGGCATTTGCTAACGCGCAGGAATCCTTTGGTTTCATCCAGGTGGTTTTTGTAGTTGAGGAAAATATTATGAGAAGGCACAGGAAACCTTCCCTACCTGGGAATAAAATTATGTGACCTAGGTTAACCTAAACGAAGAGCAAGTGACCCAGCAGCGGTTCAAAAGCCACGGAGCCGGTCTGTGCGCCCAGGAAAAAAAAGTCGTCTTCACTTTGCCTCTCTTCAGGAAGAGGTAACGCGGAGGGCATGGCGAGCCGGTTGTCTCAAGGAGCCGCTCCTCAAACGAGCAAGGCTGGGAGGGAACATCTCCTTAGAGAAGTGCCTTCCACAAGCGCACAGCGTTGGAAACCTTTCCCTCCGACCCGCATGGGGAGGCGGCGAGCGACCCACCGCTGAGGCTGGGGTTGGGGCTGGAGAAAACTCATCTGCTTGACAACATCTCCCCCCAAAATACAACAAAACAACAGAAAACCAAAGGCGGATTTCCACTTTTAGGATATTTTTTTTTCCCTAAAAAAAAAAAAAAAAAAAAAGACGAAAACCCATACACACTCTTCTTAGGAGCGGGTGCATAATTATCTAAAGTCTGGGAAAGGCTACGTCTGCACTACTTCGGTTTATTTGGGGCCATAAACAGGGGAAGCCCCCTTTGAAATAAATACCGTAGGAAGTGCAGAGAGTTGATAAACGAGTGAAGTTATAGAAAGTTACAGAAAGCTCAGAACTTCGGGATTCTGCCGCGCCGAGGTACAGGTTGATGTTTAGCTGGGCCACGTCTGAAAGAGGGTAGTTCCCTATTGTTTTCCTAAGAAACCGTCAGTCAGAAGGGGTTCTGCTCGGCAGTAACTTGAACTCTTCACTGGGCTATGGAGTGCACACAGGCGCACACACGCACACAATTTGATTTACCACGTTCGCACTGGCTAAAATAGACCAGTTTACAGATTTACGCTTTGTGCACAAATAAGCTTGATATTTTAAAGTGCGGTTGCGGTTCTGATCCCCTTTCAGGGCTTTTTCTCCAAGCATGCACTGTGGACCTCCCGGTGCACAATGCCAGCCCCCTCGGTCCCCGCTCTCCTGGAGTGCAGAACTTTAGCTCCCAGCTTTAACTCTTAATCCAGCGGGGCTGGGGTTATTAAGAAACGTGCCTTTTCCCAAAAGTCTTTGAGGAGCTAGGAAAATTTGTTTCCTTTTCCTTTGGATATTTTGAAGGATCGGTAAGAAAGGATGGAAGAGTCTGTCACTCAGGAAGGAGAAAAAAAAATCTGTAATTAGTATCCCTTAAGAGCCCCCGGATCGCAAAACAAATTTGCAAAAGTGCAGTAGGTGAATGAAAGTAAAGAAAGGGAAGAGAAAACACAAACTACAAGGCTGGCTAATGAGATTGCTGGCGGGGGCAGCGGCGAGGAGGAGGGTGTAGTTTTAGCTTGGTTTTCAGGAGGCTCAAGTCTGGAAAGCGGGAACAGCCTGAGCATCAGGCACTGTCGGACGGACGGAGAAAAAACCGTGAACGTGTCAGGCCCTCTTTAAACGGTGTTCCTCACCTCAGCCTACCCCGCTCCGCAGCAATTGCTGTGCCGCACCTATTACTGGAGGGATTCAATCCCATGTGTGGACCATTTGCATAGCGTGCCATCTTTTCCCAAGCCCCGTAACTTCCTATTTACGCAAAGAAAACCCGACAGAAAGTTTTAAGTCACCAGGGAAGGAGTTGAGAGGTGTTTGGAACCCATCTGAGCCGGCCCTCAGCGAGCGCCCCACTCCTCTCCAGAGCGCTGCGGGATTCCCACGCAGACGGCCGGCGTCGCCGGAGGGAACGTCCGGGCCCCTCTGCGCAACAGCAACTGGCAGCCAGGGCGTTATTCGGGGGTGTATTTTATTTAACGGTGCGTGCAGGGACGGCGACGCCCGCCACAAGCGAAGCCGTCGAGTGGCTCCGTGCCGCCCTGGCCCCCAGACTCTCCCTCCCCGCCGTCGGTGGGTGCCGGCGGCGGCGAGGGCTCCTCCGCGCCGTACCGTCAGCAAAACTGTTTCCCAGTTGGGCTGGTGGGGCCGGGCGCTTCCAGTCGTGTGAGAAACGTTTGGTTCCCCCCAGCGCTGGGAACCGTGCGCACCTAAGTAAACACATTAGTACCTGCCAGAGGGATTTGTATAGAAGACAGCTGAAGAAGGCATTGGCCTCTGCTGGCACCCTGAGACTCCCAAGAGAGATCAAAGGGACACGAGGGCGTTTTTAGCAGCCTTGAGACTGGGAAAAGTTGCTAGTTCCTGCTATCGGAGGGACGTCCTAGAGAGCACATGGTTCAATTATTCAACCTCCTCCCTCCCCTGCCCCCCACTCCCATTCACCAGCTCATTCTCCACAGAAAGGTGGAGGCTCTGGAAAAACCGTACGGGTTGCCCAAAGCAGCAGCGGTCCAAGAAGGAATCTTCCGTGAGGAAATAGTTGCTGAGTGAACGCCTGCACGTCTTGCCTTCGATCTCAGAAAATAAGCTGAGCCCGCTGCCGCCCGCCTGCCTCTGGGTTGCGGGCGGTTTTACGGAGGAAAATAAAGACGCACAATAAAATAAATGAATGGTTAAAGGCTTTAAACACTCGGTCGCATCACTTCAGAGGAGAGCGGTGACAACGCAGCGGCACTGCAGACACCCCGGCTCCCTCGGCCCCGCTGGCAGCTGGGGCGGGCTGCTCATGGTGCGCTGCGCTGCTGCGCGGGGCCGAGCC
>VWZK01003533.1:0-170325 GCA_013396935.1 Baryphthengus martii | reverse complement strand
AAGAAAGCAAGCAAGCGAAAAGAAAAAATACAATCCAAGTCCTCCCGTCCTCACCCCGATATCCCTTGAGCAGGGAAGGGCCGAGAGGTGGGGGCCCGACAGCCGCGTCCTGACGCGGCGGGCGGCCCCGTCCCCGCTGCCGAGCCCGCGGGGGGCACGGCTGGAGGACAAAGGGGCTTCACAGGAAGCCCTCCCCCAGCCCACCTCTCACACCCTCCAGAGCACGCTCCTTGCCCCGGTGCTAAGTATAGATCTATAAGGAGAGATTTCAAAGGCAGCCATCATTCTCCAAATAGACGGCTTAATATTTTCAGAAGAAGCCCTTGCTATTCTACCCTCTCCCCCCCCCTACACACACACACCGCCCGTCTCCTCCCTTGAAGCATGCCATTCCTGTGACCCAAGCCACCCGGGCCAGACCAAGGTTAGAAGCCAAGCTCGCTGTTCTTCCACACACACAGCGGGGGAAGTTGCCAAGGCAGAGCCTTTGCTGCTGTGCTGAAGGACCCACTGTTATTGCACCTTACCTTAGCTTTTTAAGATGAACTTTCCCGCGTTGCCCATGAGGAGTGATTCCAGGTGACTTGGGTTACAGTTTGTCCGGGCTCTCTATACAGCCCCTGTCCTTGATGGCGTTTAGGGCAGGCAGAGCCCAGGCATATGGTGTAACTGCAGTTTAAAACCTTGGGCCAGTCAAGGCTTCCTAGCCCCTGAGAAAGAAATGGAGCTTGTGATCACTCGCTGTATACACTCACTTAGTGTATATGTCTAGGCTTCTTTTACATCAGGAAAGAGAAGGTATGGGAAAATGGCCTGTTTGTCTCTTTCCTTGGACTGCCTTGTGTTCCTTAAATTCCATGTAATTTCTCTCTGGTTATGTAAATATGTATGTGTGTATATGCATATATATGCATTTATATCTATAGACACACCACCCTGTATATTTGTGTGGATAGGTAAGTATGTATGTGTGTACATGTGTACATGTACACACACGCGTGCATGCACTGTTTCATAGGAGCTCACAACATATGACCGTGGCGTTTTTGTTCATGTCTCAAGAGCTATGGTGAAATTGATCATTGACTTGACCCTTTCTCCAAAACTGACTGCAAACCAATTTTTCAGAGTACAAAGATCTGACAGAGTAGTTGTGATTTTGTTTTGACTAAATCAGTATTGTTGGAATGGATCTCCTTTCTGCTTTAATGAGGCAGAACAATATCCAGTTTTGGATGAGACACAAATTCAGACTTTTCTCAGTGAAAGTAATTTTGATACTAATATTCCAGCACTAAGTTTTTTCCCTCTTCAGGTTAATAAAAATGTAGTTTTGCAGTTAAGGAGCTGAACATAAGCAACAGTTTCTCAGTTTCTATCTTCTGCAACTTGCTTTCTGTTTCGCCTTTGACCTGTCAATTTACCTATGATTTATTTTTCTACCTTTAAAAAGGGATATAGTGTTGACCTTTGCTCATCCCTTGTGTTTCTCATTTAATTTGCTGACTATCCAGGGAGGATCCACCCCTTGACGTTACTCGCTTTGGAATCCCACAGGGATATTCATCCCATACCATTAGTGACGGTAGTAGTGAAAATGATAATAATAATAATAAAATCTTAAGTGTGCTGATTATTTAAAACATTTTCACATTTATTACAGTCATTTTTTCTTTTCATTTTCAGTTTCTTCATTACTTCTCTGCAAATGTTTAGGACAAAGCATAGTGGAGATCAATTTACTGGTAAGGTGCACATATTAAAACTTAGTTTATGGGAGAAATAACAATATTAAATTCCTGTTGTCCTTTCAAGAGTTTTAACTGAACTTAGGG
Organism: Baryphthengus martii; assembly: GCA_013396935.1. Lineage (NCBI taxonomy): Eukaryota > Metazoa > Chordata > Aves > Coraciiformes > Momotidae > Baryphthengus > Baryphthengus martii. Next base: position 168,490 of record VWZK01003533.1, on the reverse strand, counting down.
AGCTGGGAAGCTGGAAGTTTAGGAGCCAGATGTTCCTTCTGCTGTCAACAGATTTTTAATTCTTTTTTTTTTTTTTTTTTTAAACAGGAAACAAAGTAAGTAGTTCTTTCTTTCCAGCACTTAGTGCTAGAGTAAACAAATTTGATTCCTCACAGTAACATGGGCACATCGGTGTTAGCCCATTATCGAGCAAAATTCCTATCAACTGTAACTGAATTTTAATTTAAACAAAGTTGGCCAGTTTATCCATCACATAAGCAATTTGAATTTTGCTGTAGTCATCACATCTCCTCCCATTCCATTCCCATACTTGAACAAAATGTCCTCAATGATGTCCTCCTTTATAAAAGTGGATTCAGTGAAGGATTCAGAAGTTGGTGCTGGTCTTTTTTTCTCTTCATACCTTGCATTCCAAATCATGTTAGATATAAGCACAAAGACATAAAAGGAAATAAAGGCACATGAATAAGAACAACTGGACATAGAATTGGAAGGAGGATCACTGCTGAACTCCACGTGTAACTTCAGCTCTTGGTAGCCCCTTACAGAAAACCTCACTCTTATTCTGTGAAGTCAGTTCTTTATTCACTTGTTAACTGCTTCCATCAGAATATTGTGGCACTTTACTGAAAATGTTCTTTCAGTATATGTACACATATAAAATATGAGATGTACTGTATTTTACCGGTATAAAGGTCTACTGACATACCCAAGAAGTATTTCAGTAAGACAGTGAGTGATAAATTCAGTAAGTGGTAATCCAAGAAAAAATGCACTGCATTTTAAGTCACAGCTGAGCTCCTGAACTTTGATCCCTCAAAATGCATTTTCCCACATAAACTTTTCTCGATAATTGTGGTTGAATAATAAGCCTGGAACTGCCCAAGTCACTATTGACACCTTATGATTTAAGCAGAAGTTCAGTCCAGCATTAGAGAGAAATATTTTATCATCTGGGACCCACAGATGGGACCCATACTAATTCAAATACCTCCTTTTCCCTCTTCACTCTCTTCAAGATTCTTCCAGCCATAGGAATTATGTATTTTTAATCTTTGATCTCTTCAACATTTTTCTGGAGTGTCATCAGTAATCAGTGGGGATCGGGCGTATCCACTCCAATGCGACACACCGAAAGGGGATCTAGGCAAAGGTGAAATTTTCAGCCAGTCTTTATTACAGCCCTATTCTACTCAACGAGTACCCTCCTTGATTTGAGAGATGGCCTGGCTGCCAGGTAATGGTTCTTAAGTTGCTTCCTGCAGATTTCTGAAGTGCAAGTTATCAACGTAGACCCAGCTGCAGGCATACTGGAGTTTGCACTTCAGATATGGAAATCTTTCTGTTCACGCTCCCACTCTCCTTTTTTTTTTCCTTTTACACTCTTGTTTGATAACATCTTTCATAGCAGAAACTTTCCCTTTCAACATAATTTATTGTTAATAGATAATACTGTTCTTCTGCCTTTATTTCTGTCTTTTTTTCTAATAGTTTATATTCCTCAAAACTCATGTTTCATCAAGTTTCTCTAACATTTGACGTGATATCTTCTACTGATATTTCTAATGTCCTTTTTTTGGTCACAGAAACAATAGCACCTTTTTAAATTTTAGCATTTTTCATCTAATTTTCCAACAGAAAAAGATTATACACTCATTATAGTCTCAATACAACACTTAGCGTATAATTTTATGATCTCTGCCACAGAAAAAGTCTAGGTTCTTACTCTTGTCCTATTCTCTGTCAGTTCCAATTCACACGGAAGACCTTTTCACCTGAGTTTGGTAGTGTATTCAGATAAGGGTAGGTGGCACCTTTGGGGATATGTGTTAATGTCCATGGTTTGTTGTCACTTGTAACCTGTGTGTTACATAGTTAAGACACCACTCTAAGCTATTAGGGGGTTGTTTGTCTGCGATTCCTTCTGTGTCAAGAGGAGCACTCACTCCTCTAGGATGCATTTACGTTCTCATTTTAATGTCAGGAATGCCCTTGCAGAGGAAATCTCTGAATAGGCTTCACTTACTGCACTTTTGATACTTATTATACGGTACTGTCAGAGTGTGTCATCTGGGTTATGTTCAGGAGAAAATAAGCTGGAAGGCACCTTGAAATGCGAAATGAATGCTGGGTCTTCAGCACTGTTGGTTTCCATAGATCTGCTCGTGATGCACCTATATTATCTACTTTATGAGATTTGCTGCTGAAACAGTATATTATGCCAAGGATTGCAAAAGCTGAGGTTAATGAGATGCTTCAACTCTCCTTTCCATTCAGAAGGAAATTTTAGCCAGATGGAAAGGATTAAGATAGTTTTACTTTTTAAAGGTGTTTGAAATGGCTGAGAGATGTGGAAACTGTAAGGGGAAAGTTGGTGCACAAAAGATAGGTAGTCTGGTAAAGAACATCTATTTATTCCTGAATCTACAACTTACTAAAGACATGTTTAGTGAATAGAGATTAGAGATATTTCATGAATTTTCTTGAAAGTCTAGGCAGTGGAGAGTCTATAGGGGACCGGCATTTCTTGCGTTGGCAAGGACCCATGGGAAATTTAAGCAAAATAACTTCACTGACATTCATGGAAGCATAATTCTTGCTGCTGGAACAGACTATATGGATCTTAATGACTATAGTAGGTAGGAGCACTTCTTAGCTGAACTTCCTTATGTCTTGTCTTAAAATGAATTTCACAGAGGTCTGCAAGGTAACATGGACTAGCTTTAATTCTTGATTTTCATTTATATATGTTGCTAGACCAGCACCTGACTTTTGCTTACCTAGACTGTTTACTTCATGCTATTCAAATTCTGCTTATCTGAGGAAATATTTGCATGTCTGCATTGTCACATGCTCTCTCACTGGAGATATAGGAACTGACAAGAGGAAATGAGTGTATTGTGCATGCCACTGCTTGTATAAAAGTATGTGCCACTGCAGAGAATTCAAAAGCAGTTGGGAGCAACCATTCCTCAAATGCAAGTATGGCAAGTGGAGTGGTGAATGGTGTAATTATATGATCTAGAGCTGGGAAGCCAGAATGCTAGAAAGCTGGAAAAGACAATTTCATATAATTTTATGGTCTTTGTAGGGGAAGATTTAAAAATTCTTGTACACAGAGGCCTTGGCTGTATAGCTGTTCCAAATTATTGCTGTTTTCCTTTGATTGGATATGGACTTTAGTGTTCATATCAGTTACAGTCCTGTTAGTATCTGAGAGGTGCAACCTTGCTAACTAAACAGACTTCTCTAGTTCAACATGGTAAGGTAGGATTTCATTACAGCTCTCATGTTGGGCAGTTATGAGACACAGTTCTAAATGGCAGATGCTTTAATGCCGGTGTCAGGGTCTACAGTGACAAATAGTCACCACTGCACAAACACATTTATTTTACTACAAGACGTTTTCCTGGGGAGGAGAGAGTGTCAATCAGAAGCTGGAGGCCCATTGCGCTGTTGCTGGCTAGGACAAGCATTTTCCATAGTTCTATCCACAAGGAGGCATTCCTTATGGAAAGAAAGACAGTAATAAAGACAGATGTCTTCTACTTGTGATTAGGCAAGAAGTGTGGGACGTGAAATGTGACATGAGTACAAGACACATTGTGTGCTATACAATCATATTTTTGCCATCATTTTTTGTAATTAGATGAAAGGCCATTTTTACAGTCATATACTTTGTCTGTTTACACTGCAAACTGTTGGAAGCATAGAGTGCATTTTCACACTATGCAGTTTCAGAACAGATGACTCTGTCATTGAAACCAAATCTCAGGCAGAAGGGTAATGGTTAAACCATAGCCACTAATACTATTTTAAATAAGTATTCATTTTAATTCTGGAAGTAAACAGAAGGAAAGGATGCACAGAGAGCTAGGCCCTGCATCCAGCACTCAGGCTAATCACATCCTTGCTGTCTATGGGCAGAAAGAGAGCTTAGTGCTCAGACTGGAAAAATGACAGCTTATTTTTCGGGGGCTTACATGGGATTTTTGCAGAGCCATGAAACTTCATGGAAGACTGGAATTATAATGGCTTGAAAGTGGAAACTGTGAACATATAGTGAAGATAATGGATGTAGACAACCCCCTCCTCAGCAATAACATAGAGATTGTTTAAAACAGGACATCACAAACCCATGAAATGATTATGCCAAATGATCACTTTTTATAAATAAATTTTATTCAGCTGTTTCCCCATCCATTGCCAAATATTCTTTTGATTCCATGGTGTTCTCTTTGACATATGGGCGTACCAGTTTAATGAGCCATTTGATTATAGATACATAGCATTGGATGATTAAGATACTTAATAAACTGTAGTCAAGTGCAGATATTACTTGGTCTTGACTTATTTTCTAGAGCTGCATTAATTTAGTTCTCAATTATTTCATATATATGTGGATTTAAAATGCAGAAACAACTGAAATGGGAATCTCTTGAGATATTACTGTTGCCAAAATGTAACTGCAATATTGAAAGGAAAGTAATCATATTATAGCCCTAGAGAATTCACCATTCCTCATGAGATTTTATCTATTTTCTTGGCTGTGTGTACTTTCAAAATGTGTTCATTTTATTTTCAGTATTCTTCTGCCTTTGTGGACAATCAATTTAGGTCATCATTTTGAAGAAGTGTTCATCTCCCATGATTTGTGCTTCAGGTTTTTTCCTCCATGTGACATCTTTAACTTTTGCTTTCCACATCTTACATTGCTCTTAACTGAACCTGTAAAGCTTGTGTCATGTACTTTGTTATGACTTGCTTCTTTATTGAACCTGTAAGGCTTGTATTATGTACTTTGCTACAATGTGCTTGAGATCCTTTGGTTGGCATGCCATCAATGTTTTACAGTATATGGCCATGTTGGTTTTACTGCCCTGTCACATTTTCTGCTTTACCAGAAATAATTACTATATCCTAAATGTCATGCTCTAAGTTCTTCCTTAGGTACAACTGTTAGCTTTGCTGAGTCAGTCTCAGCTTTGAAAAGCATGTATGGACTATCTTAATTTCCACAAATACATTCCTGACTGATTTGAATGTAATGTTCACAACATGTACTTTGAGTAGTCCGCTATGTGACCATTCCCTTTCCAAGCATCAGTCAGATTCCTTTCTTTGTGGAGCTTTTCACAGGTCTTTTGATTGCTGTATATCCATAATCCTTGGGCTTTACTGGGCTTTACTAAAAAAAAAAAAAAAAAGCAGGGGGTGGAGGGGAGGGTGTTTGTGTATTCGTTCTTAACAACATTTTCTATTTTCTCCCTCTGTGTTGTAGCAAGAAAAAAGAGTTTTCACAGATTTACCTTTATACCTTAAGAATACACTCATTCTAACTTCTTACTTTCTCCACTTAGTTTGGACTGCTACACTAGTTGGTGTGTTTGGGGGCCTTTTTGCATCCCTTACAGTCTCCTGCATCTGCAGGCTTCTTCTCATCATTGAAAGACAAGTGTACTTCTACCCCTTTCTGCTGAAGACGTCCTTAAAGTTTTATCTCCTATCAAATATAAGGATGAAGTGCTCAAGGTGCCATATTGCCACCTGTCAAATCTGTAATTTCAGTTTTCTGAGAAAGACCAATATCAGATGCTTCAGCGGAAGATACAGGATGGTCTGAAGAGGTTCCAATGGAGAAGTTTCTTCCTAATCTCTTCAGTGACAGTGGTGTGAGCCCTCAAACACGACGGTCTGTATCACCTTCAAACCTGAAAAATAAACTCTATATAATGCATCTGGAACTAGAGAAAATGTTAAGACAGAAACCCCAGGTAGCTTATCTACATGGGATTTCAAAAGGAAAACAGCTGATGCTTTTGGAAAAATAGAAGTCAACGAGATAAAGCCTTCCGGAAAGAAATTTGCTCTGTATTAAATAGCAATAATGACCTTGAATCCAACATATATTGTATCACGTTGTTATCGGAACCTGTTGCACAGCTGCAAAACTGTTTTAGGCTGTGAAGGTCATTCTGTTATTTGGCCGCCTGTCATTTAATGTACATACTTGTAAACAAGGTTGGTTACCTGTGATCTGTCAGTGCAAGAGATGCATCAGTCTATATCGTACTCCACCTCTCTGTTCTGTTCATTTCACATAATTTCACTGCTGCATGTTTATACACTAAGATTTCACTTGCTTTGACATTCCTGAAGGCTCAAAAATGTGTTCTTTAGGTACACTGGGATCTAGACGTTGTAACATGGTCTCTTGAGCGTGCCATTGATACGTGGCACAAAGAAAATCTGCAAACAGATGATCATTTGTTTGAGATTTTAAAAATAAGTAAATGTTTCTGACCACTAGTTCTGTAGAATGTTAAAACACCCTTGTGATATTCCACAAGCATAAAGGTGGTTTATGGTCATCTTAAAAGAGAATGTGAAATTTCTGAAGGTATAGAAAGAATTTTGTCTGAGTTGACATTCTTTCTTCCCTGTACAATTCGTCTGGGACACAGGGCAAAAGACAGAATGAATGAAAAGGGGGTAGTATTCACAAATTCTGAGTGACAAAATGAGTCTTATCCTTCTCGTTCTAGCCAGACTTAACAAAAAACATGCTTAAAAAAATGTCTGTATTTCATTTTTCACCAGACCACTCTGGAAACATTTCAGAGAAACTGCATAGCCTCATGTCAGATGTCCTCTGTGCCTGCAAAAATCATCACAAATAAGACTTCAACTGAATTGATGCAAGTGTTTGGATTCTTGGAGAAAGTGTATTAATTATGGTTTTTTTGGGCAAACGATTTGATAATTAAACACTGAGAGAAAGTTTGGAAGAAAGAAACACAGTCTATTCTTATAAGATAAAGAATCCCTGGAAGAGAAATCTTAGAACTGTCTTCTGAAACTGGTAACTGGACGACATAAAGCTATGTTTAGACTTAGAGAAAATAGTGAGAAAATATTTTTGTTGTGAAGTGTGAAACAGCTGACTTCTAACAGAATCTGTTGACCTGCAGTGTCATTATTTGTAAACAGCCTTTGTGTATTACAACAGCCTGATAACAATGTCTGACTGGAAGTGCTATGCATTACAATTATTACTTTGAATAATATTGACTACTATAATAACTGAAAACTATAACAGACAAAAGTAATTGCGCACCAGCAGTTCCTAAATAAACTCCAAATGACAAATAATAATTGATTTTATTTTGATAGGTCCATACATAATAGCCTAGTCACGTTTTGTTTAGTGGGAGCTGCTGACTGTTTTCTATAAAACTCAGTGTTTAAATGAGATGACTAATTATGGATTATAAATGTCAATTTATGAGAATACAGCTAGTAGTAAAACCTTTGTATTGGAAGTACTGCCTTCAGCTTGGGACAGCCATAGTGAAACAGCACTAGCTTTTCAGTAACATCTGCAGGTGGTTTCTGAAACTGGATGGTACATGAAAAGGGAGGAGATGAAACCAGCTGAGTTCAAGCACAGCATTTACCAGTTCATGTAGCTGCACTTCGTCTTTCTTTTCCTTCAGAGCTGGTTACTTGCAGCCATGTTAACTAGCAAGTTGCAAATTCAGTAGTGAACAGAGGTACTGAGAGCAGTTGTGCTGACAGCAGGGAGGCAGTGTTTGGGGTACAAGTCTGATCACAGATTACTTTCTTCTTGCATTCACATTGTTGTCATCGGTAAACCATGTCCGGCTTTGAGAAATCAGGATCTGTTGAATTAAATAAAAGATATGCAAGACAGACCTTGTGTTTCAGAATCAATTACCGGTCTGCATACTACAGGAAAAGTAGTAACCAAACTGAACTGGTCAATATAATCAGGAATATGACTATCACTGTGGAAGTCATTGATGCAAACACTGCAAACTCAACAACATTAACATTCACTAGACAGTACAAAATCATCCACATTTCTGCTTTGGCTGTGGATGACAGCATCAGTGATTTCTGCATCAATTTAAAGATTCTGAGTGGTATTCTGACAAAGTCAGTTGAACCTACTCAACAATATGAAACAGAATCACCTAACGAAGTTTCTCACCTGAAAGTATTAAGTATTTAATGACAGGATAAAGAAAATTTCTCATATTTGGAAGATACAGAGTGAAGAATATAAAGGCTTTGCAATGTTTACAAGAATGATCATTAATAGTGACATGGATAAGAAAGAAGTTATCTCTGATGCTGATTGTCCCTGAAGATTCAATCTTTTATCATTTTTTTCAAGCTTTGAGGTCCATCCTGCACAATTTACTAAAGTTCAGGGACATTATGGTAAAGAAACTGACATTTTGAGAAATCTAATATGACTTTTTCTACAGATCTTTCCAAGGAAATAACTTTTAATTATCAAAAAAGAATTAGAAATCAGCATCCAAGGTATCTGTCATTAGTGAAGAATTACTAAGAAAGATTGCCAACTAATTAATAACTACTTAATTGAAATTGCTTTTGGAGAAGAGAGCCCTCTGGAGATTCTGGATCATCAATGTTGCTCCATTTAGATCAAAAAGTTAAGTCAATTTGCAGGAAGATTTGGTCTCTCTCTCTCTCTTTCTCCAGCTGATTCTAGGCCTGAGTAGTTCATGGAACAAGGAATTATTAATTGCTCACACAATTGGCACCATGTTTACAAACTGTATTACTGATTATACTGGCTGAAAGGTAGTGTGTGAGTGCACTCAAGCAACATCAATGTCTTGTGGCTGCTTATATTTAGCTGTTTTTCCAAGTAGAGGATGTCTTTGAAGAAATTAGTTTTACACAGGCAGCAGTAACAGTTTATAAACAATAAAGAGCCTGCAGATGTTCAGATTATCACCTCTCATTGGGGAGCTTCTCAGTTAAGCATTTTAGATTTGACACTTCCATGGTTCCTGGAATTTTGCAATACTTCACATAAACTATTTTCCAGAATTCCAGCTGTTCAGTGCTGTGATTATGTCCTAATGCTGAGTCCTAATAGCAGTGAACTTTCTTAGCATTTTGGGAAAATATTAAGCTGCTCAAAAAATTATGTATCTGAAGTAAGAAGAGAAAATATGAAACTGGAAAAAAGTAATGTCAATTTCTTGAGATGTATGACATTCTCTGACAGAAGATAAATGTGTGCTCAGAGTGTCCCTGAACTGAAACTCAAGCAATAATTTGATGATCAATAGAGAAACTGCCTGAAATGATCAAACAATTTTTTTCTTCACATGAGCTATCTAATAAAAAAAGAAATTATAACTATGTTTTTATTTCTGAAAAAAGTCACTGAGTCATCTCAGTCACACACAGCACAGTCAAGGAATGCATGCACAGACCAACAGTCATGCCTGTAACTCAAACTGACACCACTATATAGAGAGATGTAAATAAGACTAAAGTTAGTGACTTTTCAAGAGCCCCAAAATTTCCTAGTGAGCCATGATCTAGAATGGTCTTACCAACTGTAGCAGGCCCTCACAAGGAATTAGTTTTCTGAGTGTGACACCTTTTGATTTGAAATACCTTAAGGTTATTTTCATCACAAATATCTGAGGCACTAACGTGAATTCTTCATAATTTGTTTGCAATTTAATAGTTATCAGACAATAGAATCGATTTGTGTGTGATGAGTGCAAATTATACCAATAGCTTTTTAATTTGAGCTGTCCTTGCACAGTGTTGACCCCAACAAACAATCATGTTGAACAAGTTATGGTGAAGACAACCAGAAATGCACAGCAGATATTCTTGAAAGAGATTGCATAAGACTTGTCAAATTCTTGTTGTCTTGCATAGCTCTCCTTGTCCAGTTTACTAGCATCACTTCAGCAAGATGGCATCTCAGTTCAGATCTGTATGATCTTAACTCTGTTGGAACAGGGGCATTGCAGGTACTGGCAGGAACAGATTGGATTGATCTCAGCCATCCTTGCGTTCTGTTTTGCCATAAGAATTTCTATGTGATAGAAATCATTGAGCTGAACCAAATGGATTCCTTCAACAATTATCAGAGTCATCAGATCTGTCTTATATGTAGCCTATGTCCATCATCAACATACTTGTTCTTTGACACAATAAGCTTACAGAAGTAGTTAATGAATTAGTGTAAGTCACTCTTCCAACTTGGAAAAAAATGTCACATACAAGAAATATATAATATGTGGAAATTTCCTTACTGAGTCAGGCCAGTAGTACAACTAGCAGAATATTCTGACTGTATACAAAGTACCTATGAGCCTGGCCACTTTTGGCCATCCATTCCCTTTGTACTTCCTCAGTATGAAGAATTGTCTAGCCCCGGATGTTATAGGGCACATCCCTGACTAGTTCTGTATCTGTTTACAGACATGTTGCCCATGAATTTATCTAATTCCTCTCTGAACATCCCACTAGTGTCTCACCTCCCAAAGTATTTTTTGTAATTACTTGCATTTGATAGTACTTGCAGGATCAGGTCCCAAAGGACAGGCCAGCGAAGGGAAACCCAGATAGATAATCTTTCTTGGACCAACCATGAGAAGGGTCTCAGAGCTGCCAAGAGACATCAGGAAACGCGTAGGATAGCACATGTCAATTAGCTGTAATGTCATCAAGCGCCTGAATCCACAAGGGACTTACGTGCCTGCGCACCGCTTTGGGTGCCTAAATTCACGACATAGATTTTCGGACCTTGCTGCAAAAGCATAGAGATGCCTGAAAAGCATACATGCCACATTTTTCTTAGTAAATTTCTAGAGGTGTCTAAACATCATCTTCTGGACGTATGCAGAAATACCTCTCACTGCTAGCACAGCAGAACACCTAGGTGTATTATTTTTAATGTGCTTCTGCCTGGTATTGATAGGACCTAGAACAGGTGGACTCAGAACACATTTTTGTGGTTGGACCTTGAACACAGTTTAGCCAGGGACATTTTTTGTAGCAGTTCAGGACTTACTAGAATGTCATTCTTCTTGACGAGACTAACTACCTCTTAGTGAAACTACAAGATGAATGGCAATCTTGGTGGAGCAAGACCCTGAGTAACCTGATCAAACTTTGAAGTTGGCCCTGGGCTAGATGACCTCCATAGATCTTGTCCAGTCTAAATTATTCTAATATTCTGCTCTAAAGCTGAGCAAAAGCAGTCATTAAAAAAAGATAGGGGAAAAAAAAAAAGACTGAACTAAGGCTGGGAAAGAAAGGATAGCACAGACATGTTAGGAAAATATCAGAAAGGCAAAGGACAAATCAAGAAATCTCTATCAAGAGACATAAAGAACTATGGGAGCCTGAAGAGAGAGAAAGCCGTTAACAGATGATTCTGTGCTTAATGCCTCTATCAATTCAAATTGCAATTAAAATGAAGTGCATTTAGCCAGTTAACAAAATGTTTAGCACTAGTGACAAAAGGAGAAGGAGTAAGGATGGGACAGGAAAACCAAAAGTTAAAATAATTAGATTAATTTACGTGTTAAAACTGGTTTTGCCTCAGTGTACTTAGAGAATTGGCTGCAATGATCTCAGTGCCATTTCCTGATATCTTTGTGATATCTTTGGGGGATGAGAGAGATGGCAGAAGAGTATAGATGGACAAGTGTATTATGTAGTCTTTAACAGAAGGATAGAGGGACTTGCAGATGAGGAGTTCAACCTGTTTTGGTGAAAATACTGGAAAATGATACTTCCTAGGGTACTGCTCTGGGAACTCATGCTTTAATTAACAACTTAGATGATGGAATAGAGAATATACCCGCTAAACTTGCAGATATGGAGGTGGTATGAATTATCAGCTTGTTGGAGGACACACTTTAGATTTCAAACTGATTGTGATGAATCAGCAATATGGTCTTCAATAGGTTTCTATATGATGAGGACAAGGGCACAAATGAGCACTTAGGCAAGTCAGGTCACTGCAGAAATATAGACTGAGTGGGTGGTAATTCTACACAAAAAGAAAACTGATGGTTACAATGAATCATAAGATGAACATATGTCATGCTATCGATAAAAACCCCACACAACCCACCAGGACATATATACAGGAAGAAGATACATGAGGTAGTCGTTCCATCCTGTCCTGGTAAGACCAGCTGCAATTCTGTGCCCTTTTTCAGACACAGCATCTCAAAACAGATAGAGCTGGCACAACTAGATAAAATGCAGAATGCAAACAAGAATGATGAGAGGCTTAGAAAGATTGTCTGAGGAAATGTTGAATAAATGTGGTGATATAGACTAGAGAACAGAAAAGTCAACAGGAGGTGCTGGCAGTGATGGAGCAAACAGTAAACAATTGCTGCAAAAAGGAATGGCATAAACTGATGCTGGTAAACTGATAATGCCGGTAGAAGAAAATACATGAAATTCATTATAACAAGGGAGATTTAGGTAAGTCTCTTGATGAAAGGAAACTGGCTTAGCTGCAGCACAGCAGCTATGTAAACCTCTGCTAGCAGTGGTGTAGCCTTCAGGCAAAAATATAACACACTATGGGACTTCCTAGGATTCCTTTTTTTGATATGAAATACGTTGTTACTGTTCCCTATTAGAAATAGTTCTACTTTTTTTTGGGGTAACTGAGAAGAATTAAGGATAGGAAAAGAAAGGCAGTCCAGGTATTTGAGCTCTTGCAGAGAGGAAGGTGATCCATCCAGGCTCCTGTAACTTTTTTTAATACTGTACTTGAGTGTTTGAACAACTACCTTCCACATTTCATGTGAGAGCCTGCCCCCCTCAGGCTACATCCCATTCTGAATGAATATCTGAATATTCTTGGAAGTGGCACTACTGGGGCAAGACAGACAGTGCACATGCAATTCCCTGGGAGCCTTAGCCCAGGGATCAGCATGTTTTCCTGAGATATGATAAACAAGGATAAACAGATCCCTGTTCTGAATCAAGCAGAGGATGACAGTAAATCACTGTCTCCTACGTATTATTCGAGTGCTTAAAATACAAGCCTAAATATATACTCCTGGATTCTCTTTAGAAGGGGAAATCAGAATTGGCAATTCCAATTGATTAGACAGCAATTAAATCATGATTAGATGATGATTCCCTAACAAGAGGGTGCGGCAAGCGTAGAGCTGTGCAGACACTTACACTTTGCCGCTTTTTATTTACATCTTCAGTGCTTTTTGTCTCCTAAGTCCCATTCATAATTTCTAAGAGAGCCTTTCTTAAGTGGCTGCTTTTCTACGTGCTTTGAGTTTGAGCACTTACTTGTCAGCTAAGGATTCTGCCGAACAGTGGGTTGTCTGAAAGTTAAGCACTGTAGCACTTAAATGTCCTTGAAATTCTCTAGCACAATCCAGCTCCTATTTTATTTCATCACTCCTTTCTCAATACCTTTCTCTTCGACCTTCAGACAGCAAAAAAAATAGAAAAAAAAAAAAAGAAAAGAAAACCCAGAACTTCACACACAAAAAGGCTCCGTGGAATATGGAGTGGGTCGTAACCTGTCTGGTCCATATACTGAAAACTTCCTGTGCCCAAGAGCCACCAGTGTTTCCAGTATCCAGCCAAGCAGGAGAGGCTGGCGCGCAGGAGATGGCACTGATTGCCCCGTGATCTCACTGCTCCCTTATGAAACAGCACTGGGCTGAGTGTCTGGGCTATTTTGATGCTGTTGGCCTCAACTGCTTCCACCGGCTCACTTCCTCCCAGAGTCAGGGGTTTGGATTACCCAGCAATGCCGGCAGACCCTCACTGCCAGTCATGTGATATTTCTTTGGCGTGGAAACTTGATTTGAATGGTGTGCAAGCTGTATTCAATGCAAGGCTAGCCTCTGCTGAAATAGAAAGCCTAAAATTATTTTTGCAGTCCATCTCTAAGAGGAACTATGCATAGTTCTTCTATATTATATACCTTCTTGATTTCCTCTATGTGATTGAAATTTTTCTGTATGTATCACAAAGAATTATTTTAAAATAGTAATAGAAAATATTTTTTTCATCTGATTTGTAATTTCTTCAAGCTAAAACCACAAGGACTTTCTCACAGATTTGCTTCTTTGGAAGGATGAACTTTTTACCAAAGATCATCAAAATACTGAACTCTGCCTTATGTTTGGAATTTCTTTCTCAGGAAAAAGGAAAACACATCATATGATGTTGAATATCAGTGGAATATAGCATTTCTATGTTTAATCAATACATCATTATTTTCTCCTGAGCACTTTAGTACATGTTGTGTCAAACGTTGTTCACAATGGATTTTTGTTAAGTACAAAGTTCTTTTCATACAAATACTGGCTCTATTAACATGGTTTCTTCAAGCTCATGTCTAGCTTCTAAATCCTTCTGGAATTGACACCAACTGCCCATTTTGACACTTGTTCATTAATTTTCTCTCAAAGGAAGCATTCTCCTTCTTTCAGCTGTTGTAGCAATTTTATATTCACAAAGTCTCCTTACAAGACCCTGCTGAACATTTTTCCCGGTTTTGGAGAACAACGTAATATAACAGCCCAAAGTATTTCATAGCTCCTTTAGAGCAACTTGCCACTTATTCTAGTGCACATTCAAAAAAAGGAAAGCTTCAAGCTGACTCCTGGGAAGTTCTTTTTTTTTTTATGAAAAAATAAAAATCCTGTAGATTACAACTTATTGGTCATGGTTATTAATCTTAACCATGCTTCCCTTTGCTAACCTGAAGCAAACCAGTCATACCGGACCTGACTGACTTAAATGTGCCTTTACTTTCAAGAGCTTGAGTATCTGCTTGTGTGTGTGTGTACATGATAAAAGATGTGTGGATGTGGTATATCATAACAGTGATCACAATTTAGAAAAAAAAACCCCGTCATTTTAAATTTTTCTACTATTCCAGACACAGAGTCCAGAGATTTTAGTCCAAAGATTGAATAAGGAGAAAGATGCCTTTCGTGACAAGCACCTGCTCTGCTCCCAGGGTGCTCATTTGGAACCTTGCCAGAAAGATGAAGTTAGCGCTTTGCAAATGTTCCCTTAGTTAACTGAGGGCCACTGCCTACCACTCGTTCTTCATTGTCAAGATGAGAGAACTGAAGGGATGATGAAGGCAAAACATGAGCACTGTGTGGCAGTCAGTGATGCTGTCTGTAGTGGTTCTTGACAATCTACGGGCTGTTTGTTTGGTTTGGGATGGTGTTAATAGGAAAAAGAATTTATTATTTTGACAGTATAGGAGGTGTGCAAAGACATTTTAAGAGAATTGTCTTTCTTCACAGAGCTGCCAAATATAAATAGGTAAGACCCATAAATGGCAAGAAAAAAAGAATTAATACACTGGTTTGGGTAGGAGGGGTGTTTTGGCTTAGCGAGTTGTGATACATAGCATCTAAGTGATTTGTTTCAGATATGCAAAATTTGTGAAAACTTGGAACTAAGCAGAGATTTTCTCCCATGCTAGCACAGGACCATCTTTCTTTGACTGCCAGTTGGCTCTGGTAGTGATATCAGGGATCCCTTCTGAATTCAGAGCAAGCAGAGGAGAGGAATGTTTGTCTCGTTAAATTTTGTACAGAGTTAGCATAGCTGGCACAATTGATCTCCATTAACCAGCAACGATAACGTCCCCAAAACCTGCTTAAGAGTGCCAGTAAAGAACAAGAATTGCAAGGGCCAAAAAAATGGGAAAATCAAGAAGTGATAAATGTATCTATCTATCTGCCTTCTTGAGCTTTCAGTCACATTCTTAGTGTACAGTATATTTAGTAGATATGTTCTTACAATAACGGCCACCCCACAGGATGTAGGCGTATTTTTGAGGCCTTGCAATAATATGGCCATTATTGTAGAATATTTTTTATCAAAGCATCCTCCTTATGGTTGTTTTATCAGGACAGCTCAGTATTTTCCTAAGACAGCCTGTAACTATTCAAAAGCCAGTACTTCCAAATTCCCATTCTGAAAGAGAAAAAAGGCACAGGAGAGAGAAAATGTGTCAAAACTTTTAATGTGAACCATGAAGAAGACAGTATGTTTTTGTAAATTTAAGCTACTATTAATACCAATTAAATGAGAGGTTTTGCTTCTTAGTGCCCTGAGCAGCCATGATGAGTTGCTGACAATGATGACAATGCTAGCTCTGAATTTCTTGTTTATCCTTAGCAGAGAAAGATTCAGATTAAAATCTCACACATATATGTCAGTCAGCTTTGGGAACACTTTCTGGACTCCCAGACTGGGACAGTGCCTTGTCAGATAACAATCCTGTTATCAAAAAGGAGTAAGATTACACACTAGGCAGCCAGTCTCCTCAGGTCCATTCCTTGCCCGTGCCTGGAGTGCACTCTTGTGTTACTGCAGCTCATGTAAGAATTCTGCGTACAATGCGCAAGCCCAGATTCACACTGTGTGCACTGTCTCTATGATACTGACAGAGAATTAGTAGAATTCTATGAGTGAAATGGCGCTCTTGTGAATCCAAACAGAAGACTGATAAATGAAAAGGCACGGTTCTGTAACTGTTACATTCTGCGTCCTGAGAAAGGGATTACCAATGTATGAATCAAACTAAAAGTGGATAAATTTTATTTCTCTGCAGTTATCCCCAATTGTTGAGCAAGAGTGCCCTGCTATCTTGCAGTACTCAGCTCAAAGGTTATGTATGTTGTCCCAAGTATGCTTCGCGTGTTCTAGGACATGCTTCCTGCTCATCAGGCTTCATGGAATGCAACTGTGAATGGTAGAGCTTTAGCTGCATATTAGGTTTCCAGTATCCAAGTATCCTTTTTATATCATTCAGAACTCCATCTCCTGCAAAATATTTCAGGAACATCCTTGTAAAACTTCCTTCAACTCCTTATTGACTGTAAAGGGTACTGGAATGGTTTATTCATGATTACAGTGGATAGCTGGCTGCAGCTGTCACCCTACAAAAAGATCACCCTGGTAACACCAATCAACAAGCAGAGTAAGACGATCCAAATATAACCGAAACCTTCTAAATGTTGTCTTTCAATTGAAATATAGAGGCGCAACTTTATATCAGACTTCGCCTGATGATGTGGGACGAGTGAAATGTATCATAGACATTGTTATTCGTTGCTGAAAAGCCATTGATTTTCAGTTTTATTTACATAGTGGAATCTGAGAAAGGGCCTGCATGATAAGGGATCTGTGAGAATAAATAATTAAAATAAGTAATCAGTTCAGCATCATTTTAGGAAACATTATTGGGGAAAGAGAATCGCCATGCAAAATATCAAGCATCAGATCCATCTTGCTCTCTTCAGCTGACACTGAACAATGACCAGTGCTAACATCTACATCAGAATTTATTATAGCAGTAGCGGAAACTTCTGGGTGGGAAGCCAGTTTACCCTCGCAACTGCATACGGTGCCTGTGCTGCAAAGATGTGCAACTGATACCACAGTTCAGCTCTGAGATCAGCACAAAAGTAGGTTTGCACTTGTCTCATACCTCGTAACCACAGACGCACAGGGGACAGGGCAGAAAATGTCTTCTGGGTGAGAGCCGGTGCAAAAAATGCAGCTGACATTCCATGATGTCATCTGGAAATCGACTCATCAGGATAGGGATAGAGAGAAGGTTTAAAGACCCGCACACATCTTACCCGAGAATGATGTATGCCTGTAGATCATGCCTGCGGTACCTGAATTCAGATGATCCACACCACAGTTTAGCACTTCCTCTAATATAGTCACACATAGACATCAAGGACAGCATTAGAAATCAGAACATAATGTGGAGAACAGTGCTGGGAGGACTTGTTTTTTCAACACCGTACATTGAGTGGTGACACAACAGTCATGGAAAAGTGGTGAAACAACGGATCACCTTCCAGTACATTTTTCTGACTCACTTCCTTAAAATCAAGCCCAACAAAGATATGCCCAACACTACGTGTCAGTGGCTTCCAGTTACAGTCTACTGTACCCAGTGCACTGCAGGTTTTGCAGCACTGAATGAGCATGGAGTTTTATTATGAAACAACCTCAAATTCATTATTATCCCATGCATATCCCCTAAACCAGAGAGCTAATGGGATAATTTTCATAGTTATTAAAACAAACATTTATTTGGATCTGTTTTTATTGTTTATTTCCAAGGACGAAAAACGATCTTTTGTAATGCTTAATATACATGTAACACACTCTGAAACAGGTACTTTTCAAGATTTATTTTAACTTGTTGACAAAATATTTTGAGATAAAAAAAAAAATCTCTTCTGCTCACAAGACCTCACAGGGCTTTGTGTCCTGACTACCTGTACATTCACATCTACATCTAGGAGGCTATGTAATTTCTGTGTGCAAACAGGGCAGCTCACTGTCATGTTACCTCAGTAAGAAATATGATCAATTCATTGCTCTTTGCTGCTTTGCCTTTGTTACTGCGTGTGAGCACACTGTGAAGTGCAGCAGTACATTGATGGTATTATGCAGATTAATACACATTATTACTCTTTCACATAATGCTATGAGATTAAATTACTGAATAGCTCCACGTATAGAGTAAAAGCACAAGTTTGAATACACAACTATTTTTATCAACTTCTTTACCAGTACAAAAAAAGCATTTTAAATTCAACACAAATGCAATATTCTGCTATCTTTCTATGACTTTTGTATAAATAGACCAGATTAGTTTTTGAAGGTACCGAAGTAGTCCCTTCTAAAGATATCCAACAGAACTGGCTATAAATATACATAAAAAGACAGCTTCTCTATGTATGGAGATATATTAGTCTCTATAGAAACTGTCTAAGTAACTTATGTCCTCATTTCAAAACAATTGTAATCATCCTATAAAATCTGTATATCCTCCAGGGTTTGGTTTTTTTTGATAGAATACACTCATACTATTTTAGTAGTGTCAAGATTCTGTAGAAAATTGAGTGGCAACAATAAAAATGAAAACGGTGTGTTGCTTTATTTGTTTAGATATTTCTTTTCTTAAAATAGCAATTGGACAAATTCAGCTTGGCTTTAGTTCTCTAGTTCTGTCAGTATCACCACCACAGGCATCACTGCATAAGGGAAGGAGGACTGGAAGAAAAGACAATATGTGGAAGTTCTTTGTTCGCAACTGAACAAAGGTCTAGGGGAATCTCCTGATGCACAGATGCTTCCCTCTCCTTGTAATTCATTAGCAGGCACATGAGAAGGTCAGTGAACTACTGCTGTGTTTATACTGAAAAACAGTTCTGAGAGAGAACTGGAGCTACTTCTTTCTCTGACCGTGTATCTCATGAGCTGTGGACAATTTACACTGAACATTTGCTTTTACCCTAAAGACACTACAAAATGTGTCAAGGTAGCACGTAACAGATTGGCTACACCAAATTGTACAATAAACTGCTGGAATTAGTTTTCAGTTTTTCGCTTTGCCTCTACAGAAAAGAGAGTCAGATTTTTCTAGTGTCTTCCTAAATTGTCACACAAGCATGCTACTGTATGTAGCATTCAACCACAGGCAGGTAGTTAAGTATTTTATTTATAAAACAATAAACACTTAAGCACATTTGGAACTTCTGCAGTTCATCTGTAAGTTGCATAAGGCTTCTTAGCTTTTTCCTCCAGTCGAAAGAGAAATGACACACATACAGATATTCCATCATTGTGGATATAAGATTATGACTCTATAATGTCAATTTATCACAGTGCTGCATGTATTGCTACCAAGTACAAATACAAATCATGAAAAACATCTGTAAGTCCCTATAAGCAATTTGTCAGAATACTTTAAAGTACATGTATAATAAATGAAGAACACATGTTTCATAGGAACCAAATGAAACTAGAGCTGTACCGAATGCTTTGCCAGAGACTTGAACAGCTGTGGACATCACCTCTCTCTCCTTCTATCCAGCTTTAAAAGGCATTGTTTTCTTTCTAGCTTGACAGGTGATGTTTACAATACCGTCAGTCTTCCTGAAAGACAAATTGCCCAAAATATCTCTGTAGGCCACTTCCATCTCCTTAACTGCTGTCTTTTGATTTTCATTTCAGATATTTGGCACTTCCTGCTAAATTACAAAGAGTCCTCCCTGCAACCATCCTTGCCAGTTTCTAAAAAGACATCAAACACCTACCATCATTTACTTCTGAAAAAGTATCAGGTTACACCCTGGACAAGAATTTTCTGCCTGGTGGCTACAGCTGAGAGGTGGAAAGTTTTGTTTGTTTACTATTCTGTTCAGAGTGTGCGCACACAAACGCACCCACACGCACACATTTTTCAGAGTTCTAAAGAGGTTTGCCTGACTTCCCTGAGCTCGATGCCTCAACAAGACTATAGATCTCTTCTGTCTAAACACAACGTAAGATGGCAACTCCCAAGTCTCTTTGCCATTACATTTTGCACCTCAGATTAAGGTTACAGTTTTAGTATTACGTAGAATGACACGTTCCTTGACACAGAGAACAACTTAGCAATTAACCCTTCTCCCCAGTAATATCAACTGAATACTGTCACTTCTATGTAAAACCAGAGCACACACTCTAGTCTTCCTACTCTCCCAGTTTCTGTTTTGTTTCTCACATAAGAGTTTATTGTTTCTCTCACTCCTGTTTCATATCCATGTCCAATAATGATAATCAGTGGGAATGGAAGATGTTTTATAAAATCTCCAGATATTAATTCCTGTACTTTCCAGTGTCTACAGTGATTTGTCAAACCTGAGGACGAAGCAACAACTTTTTTACTTGATAACTCTGTGTTATAAAATATATTGTTACTAAATTTTGAGTAACCTTCCAAAATACTGAACAGTCTTCTGTTCAAGAAATGTGAATGAATTACAAACATCTACTATTCAACTCAATCTAACACGTATTGTAAGATATAAGTGTATATTATCTACTTCATTTTATCTGCATGAAAAAGTAGTAGGTATGTAAAATACTTTCTTCAGCACTGAACATATGCAATCATCATTGTGCATTTAAAAAAAATGACCCACTGATAATAAGAGAGCTTAAAAAGCCCCAAGTGTCCCTGAAGAGCTACTGTGTGCTGTGTAAAAGCTGAATAATCCTTCCCATGTCAGAAGGTGACTCTTCAGCTGTTCAGGATCATGAGCTGAAATGATGCCGCTCGTAAAAAAAGATTCAAAACACAAGAACATACAGTTAGGTAAAGATCATTGCGATGGTGCTGGAATTAACCTGCAAGAGCTGACAATATTGAAATCGATCTAGCAAGAATGATTCAAGGAATTGTAGCTTTTACTTAAAACCAAAACACAAAGAACACGGCAAATTCACATCAAAATAAGTTCAATGGGAATATGAAATTTTTACATCACATTTGGCTCATTTTTCTTCGTTCACAAAGATAACTGGAAAAAAGGAATATGTTCAAACACACTTTCTATTCAAATGCATAGTGAATGGAGTATTCGTATAACACCAGAAGTGCAGTCTGTGCAAAAGTACTCCAAATCATTATAGCTCAGTGACCTGAAAAAAATACTTTAACATATTTGTGAAGGCACATTGATAGAAGAAAAGATGTTTCAATCATCTGCGGTTGTTTTAGTCATCAAAATAGGGGAATTCACTTTGGCCCCTGTGCTTAGAAAAATATAATTTTGACTTTCAAAATCTCATTATCTGTAATATTTAGTCTCAGTGTTTACATGGTGGTCTCTTCCCATTCAAGCTCCACATCACCTACAAAAGAAACAAACACATTACATTAACCTGCCGTGTAAACAAATGGTAACTAAGAGCAGGTAACTGTTTTGGCTGAATTTTAAAATATTTTGCAGGGAAAAAATGTGAAAAGCCTGAGCAACGGCTATTACTCTGAGGGAGACGAAAGAGCAGCAAAAGGCTAGAAATTTAGAATTCTAAAACTAAAATATGCATGGCAAAGTATTTTTTTCTGCTTCTTAGTCTGGACAAGTCAATGCACCTGCTATGAAAAAAATGAGTTGGAGACAATCTGTATCTCCTTACCTTCCATGGCATCCAGAGAGTCCATCTTTTGCAGCGCTGAATAATTTACAAAACATATGGGCTGACTACTTCCCTTGCTTGTCAACAGATCCAGTACACATTGATGCAAAAATATATATTGTGCCTGTAAGATGTGAATTTAAAGAGCTTTAGTTAGAAGGTAGACGTACTTCTAATACCAAAAACCTTTTAAATGTTTTACATAACATCTAGATGTTCTTTCTCAAAGTAACAGCAGTTTGACTCAGCAATCTCAATACTTCGATGACTGTATCCTATATGTCTGATCTGATTTCATACATTACGAGGCATACTGTGTTAAAATTTGTTAAAATGGATTAAACATTATGCCTAGTAAGATATATGAAATTAGACTAATCATAACTGAGACTAATAGGCTGTTCCACAACTTTCTGTAAAGGTTTGCCCTATGAAAAGACATTTGGTTGCTTTTTGTCCCTACATTCAGACTGAATCTACAGAAGTGCAATATTTAGATAAGAAAATTTTCCTCTTTTATAGCACAGTGAAAACCAGCAGGGTGCACTCAAATGCAAAAGTTCAAGTACGTTGAAATCTACATGTTCTAGGATCATGCATCATTGCTAAGAGCAAAAAACCCCACATTCTTTTTAGCCATATTTTTTGAACTGTAGCATCATTTTTAACAGACTATAATGCAAAGAGTGGGCAAAGTTAATTTGACACTTTCAAGGGCGTAAAGTAACTCTGGGTAATGATTGATGAAAAGAGAAAACCAAAATAAGGCAAGGTAAAAATGAAATAAAGAATGAAATAAAAGAATTGAAACAGATAGAATGCAAATAAATGGATGAAGCATATCTTCACATAGGAGAAGTACTGTGTACATAAATGCAGAAAATGAGTCATATCACAGATTTGTTCATATTGGAAAAGAGCTCTTGAGATGACCTTGTGCAACCCCCACGCTGCTCAAGATGGGTCTGCTATACACGTTGCCCAGGATCTTGTCCGGTTGGGTTTTAAATCCCTCCACAGATGGAGATGACCAAAACAACTTTAAGTCCCTAGACTTTTGCACGGGTAAATACATTACTGTAAATTTTCTGTTCAATAATTGCTTAGTTTTATTTCAGAACTCCCATCAGTTTTCAATTCAAGTGTCTCAGATTTATAAGAGAAATTTGCTTGCATGGATATGTTTCAGGGTGACAGCTCCAGGGCCATGGGTAATTAAACGTACTTTCCCAGGCCCTTGAAGTACACAGTACCATTATGCTTTTCAATAGTTTGCTTACTGAAGTAATAGCACAACATTACTTCAAACTGCCCTTTGTCCTTGACTTGGCAAGATGATAAACCCTAATACACCCACTGAACAAAATCAGATTTCTAGAATGAAACTCTTAAGTTTCACTGGAGTTTAGAGTGGTTATTCCAATTCAGAAGGCAGACTGATAGCTCCATAATCTCTTGTATTCATACAGCTACTTGTGAGCGTGTAGCAATGAAAATCTTTCTGGGTTTGGTGGGGGAGAGTGAAGCAGGATACCTGGGGAATGCATCTGTGACGAGTTATTTTCTCAGTTAGAATTAATGACATTCTTAATTATTTGTAAGTCTTTTTATGACTGGAAGTGAGAGAAAGAATAAAAAAAGTTCACTAAAGCTTAGGTTACGCTCTTTACATATAGGCCAAGGGAGCTCCTTGGTAATGTCCAGGCCACCAGGCAGAGTACCAGGATACTGAAATTATGTCTACATTAGGGAATTAAGCAGTGTCTAGGTACTTTGCCAGCCAGTGGAGCTTGATCATCCAAACTACTTCAAATTGTTTGGATAGTCCCTGACATAGTTTCGATCCACATGAAGCAGTACTACCTCAAATAATTTCCAAGTGTGTTTCAGACATTTCTGCAGACTATGGGTCACTCACTAGAGAGAACTTGTGAAGAGAGGGCACCTGCAGAGGTGTTTAAGTGTACAGGTATGAGCCATTCTGTGCCCACTGGCTACAGCAATAGAGTGACTCGGTTGGCAAAAGGAAAAGTATTTTGAAACTATAATTAAAAAAAACCCAAAAAACAGGTTTGGGAGCAACCAGTTTTTATTTTACTCATAGATCTTACAAATAGTTTGACTGAGAGATGTCTAAACTGAATTCTGGGAAGGAATTGTGCCTGTCTTTATATCTTCTGTGCTGATCATAAAATCTGAATCACACATTGCTAAACAGTGTTTTATAATAGAACTGTCAAAATAGTTTGACTACTGAATCCACTGTAAATCTCTACAAGATTTGGTTCCCTCTGGACAGCTTTTGTTGCTGATCTGCCTTTTGTAATCTTGTAGAGTACAAAATGTAGAAATGACCTGGACAGAGAATAACCTGTCTTAGAATTTTGCTGCTAGCATATAGATCAATACTTGATATGCTTGGAAATCAGAACTGTGAAATCATTATCGTCTGTTGCACTTTGACACACCTTTCCTAACCTCTGTGAAAATATGTAAATGAAGGGGTACACAAAAACGATGGACATTTAAAAAATGTATCCTGATCTTGCCAAATGTCTCATTGTTAGGGTTTTTTTTCGGTTTTGGGAGTGCTCCCACTAAACTGTCTTCCAGCCTTTACCTTATTTTCAGCTAATTCTATTCCTAGTCAAAAGTATAACACAACAAACAAAAAAAAATATTCCCAGAATTAATCATCACAGGAAAGCCCTGGCAATTGTTTAGCTGCATCAAGATTTCAAAAGGAAAGACGAAAGGAACTGGTAATCAGATAGCACCTTACAAGAAACAGGAAGACAGAGTATCACCAAAAGTTGTACAACATCGTCTGAAGTGCAGTTGCTGAAGAGGGGTTAATCACTTTTTGTTTATTCTGACACACTTTTTGTGTATCCTGACAAGGCAGCCAGGGGCTCAGGCCCAGTCAACATGGGTTTAGGAAAGGAAATTCCTGCCTGACCAATTTGATTTCATTCTATGACGGGGTGACCCGCCAGGTAGATGAGGGGAAGGCTGTGGATGTGGTCTGCCTAGACCTCAGCAAAGCCTTTGACACAGTCTCCCACAGCATCCTCCTGGAGAAGCTGTCAGCCCATGGCTTGGACAGGTGCACCCTGCGCTGGGTTAAAAACTGGCTGGATGACCAGGNTTGAGGTGCTGGAGCAGGTCCAGAGGAGAGCAACAAGGCTGGTGAAGGGACTGGAGGGAAAGTCTTATGAGGAGAGGCTAAGGGAACTGGGGTTGTTCAGCCTGGAGAAGAGGAGACTCAGGGCAGACCTCATCACTCTCTACAACTACCTGAAAGGAAGTAGACAGGTGGGGGTCGTGCTCTTCTCCCAGGCAACTAGTGATAGGACAAGAGGGCATGGCCTGAAGCTGCGCCAGGGGAGGTTTAGGTTGGATATTAGGAAGCACCTCCTCACAGAAAGGGTCATTAGGCACTGGAATGGACTGCCCAGGGAGGTGGTGGAGTCGCCATCCCTGGAGGTGTTTAAGGAAAGATTGGCTGTGGCACTTAGTGACATGGTCTAGCTAGGTGTTGTGGTGTTGGGTCATAGGGTGGACTTGATGATCTCGGAGGTCTATTCCAGCCTCAACAATTCTGTGATTCTGTGATACAGAGCAGCAGAATTGCATTTTTAATGGAACAAGTCTCCTTACATTAAAATCAGTTTAAATCTACCAGTCATGTGGAAGTGCATCCTGAAACCTATCACTCATACAGAGAAGCTGGTAAGTCATGCTGTAGACCCAAAGGCTTCAGGCAGCAGCCTTAGGTTAGATCTGGCCTGTGAGAGGCTTATGCCAGAGCTAGATTTCCATTCCACTGGGCATTTAGGATCAGCTTTAAATTCTGCTCAGATCTCCAGATACAGCAGAGGTCTTCCTTACCAGCAGGTCATCATTAACTTATATCCATACTCAATAAGTCTGCCAGAAACGCACTTTTTTAGACATCCAAACCACCATTGCCTTGATTTTGCCAACTCTAAAGTCTGTGCTTAATTCTATCAATACAGTTTATTTCACTTGAAGCAATTTAAAAAGAATCAAGGAATCACTAATGAGGACAAATGAATATTTAAAAGTTTGGAGGACTATGCTATATATACATACACAAAAAAATACAGTCAAGTAGTAAATAAAATTAAGTAGTGCGTAAGCAAATCCATTGTTTCTTCAACAACTGTTCTTCAACCAAAACTCAACATTAACTTTCTCAAAGTCTGAGGAATTATGATTCAGGTTCTAAAACCAAAATAACTCAGCATTCTTTTCAGTACCTGTCAAGATTTGATGGCCAAATATGCTTAAATACAAATCATACATTTGCACCATACTTGAAATCTGAATAGAAGCAGGATTTGGTAGAAAATGTCTTAGGCACTTGATTATTATGAGCTTTCTAGCCTTGTTGTGTAGGAGATCAGATGACTAACTTTTTACCAATAGGAAAATAGAATAGACAGATACATAAATCTTACCAGATTCTGTATCATACACATTCTTTCACTTCTTAACTCAGCTACAAGTCCATAGATATCCACAAAATCATGGTCATTTACATGTTGGGTTAAATGGTCAAGTGCAATATAAACACCTGTTCTTCCAACACCAGCACTGAAAACATAATAGATAAAAAAGATAAAGCTTTTTGTTATTTTTTTTACTATAAAATATTTTCTTAGAATATTCTTGTTAAATAAATTTATTGTGAAAAGAAAACTTTGGAAAAAAATAAAGTTCTTCCAATATTTACTTTTGTGTGTGTGCGTGAGTGTGTGCGTGTCCTTGCTGAATGGGATCAAGTGAAATCTGGATTTGAAAAATGTTCTGATTTTGGTTTTACAAGAGGATGCATCACACAGATGAGATATCAATAAACCAAACCTGTATAAATGGAAAACTGGCCTTACAACTTTTCTCTGATTTTTCTAGAGCTCACTAATTCAAAGAAAAAAAATAAATCACAAGACTTTGTGAAATCATGCCTGGATTCTGTGTTGCTCTTGGTATTTGAGACAAAACAACAGGACATTTAAAATACTTTTAAAAGAAGGATGACTGTGCAAGACATGTTGGTAACTACTGCTTTATTTAAAGGTTTGAAAATTAACAGAGTTTTCTCAAAATCAGACTTCTCTGCAAGTAATGTAATAAATGCAGGGTGTGTCACTGCAGATTAGCCGGAAATGCAGAGAAAAAGTCTCTTGAACCTGTAAGATCTAATGAGCAGAAAGTAAAGAATGAGTTTTCTGGATATGAGAACACAGAATGTTGCTTTCTAACCATCAGGTGGAATATCTGGCCCATGCTGGCCCCTTCACGTATCTGTGGTGTGAAAAGGGGACAGGATTCATTGCAGAGGGGCCTCTGATAACACGTGTGCTCAACACTTGAAGACCGTGTAGTTCTCTCCTATAACAGTTTCTCTGTCCCCTTCACTAGAGGGAAATGGCAGACTGTCAATGACAACTGTATCAAATAAAATGAGGCTGTATCACCCATTGTGGGTGGCACCCGTAGGACACTGAGGACAAATAAAAATAAATAGTGTTTATACAATAAATGATAAACTGGACTGTTGGGGAAGAGATTTGTGGCACCAAACCCAGTTTTTCCATCTACATATGTCCAGACTCACAGTGAGCGAGACCAAGGTAACAGATCAGTTGCAGACCTCTGATTTCAGACTGCAATTTTGGAGTGTGCTCACTCATTCAGAGGGAACACTGATATGAATATAAATTGCCGACACACTCACCGCTTTCCTGAAGACTCGGCCTTCTTCACACGCTTACTCTTTGAAATAGCAGCTTAAGGGTGTTGAGTATGAAATCAATGGGAACTATGACAGCTGAACACCTCAAACCACGACACCATTTATTTAAAAGCCTAAATATAGATTTTAGCTGTTTACAGGCAGCTGAACTTGAAATCTGGCATATGAAAAATCTTATTTGTCATTCTCTGGGGCTCCCAAATAGTTTCTTTCTTTTGAAATGACATGTACATTTTAAATACAACATTTAATATTTATTTCTTAAGAAGGGCTATCATTATAACAGAAGTAATTAAAACCAACATGTCATTTGCTATTTCTCTTCTTATGATAAAGAGGAAAGGTAAGGTAAATCCAGCAGTACTTGATGGTAATTATTGAAGTAACTGTTTCACTGACATCACTTCAATAGGCTTTCTATGAACAGAACAGACACATTTTTGCATTTTACCTCCTAGAAAGGACTAAGGAGAAATGTCAAAGAAACCTTCACTGCTGTCCCTACTAGAACCATACCTGTGCACTCAGTTTTCACTGTTCTCCTGACAACTTCCCAGAGCATTAATAAGCACTTGAAATTCTAAGATACTCAAAGATGATTTGGTTAATATACCTACCTGCAGTGAACCACCATTGGTGTGTTATCATGTGCTCGACTTGCACGGATAAGCTTTACAAAATGGATAATTGGTGCAGTAGTTTCAGGGACTCCATGTTCTGGCCAAGAAGTAAAGTTGCACTGTCGCACCATCATGCAGTCTCCATGCTGAAAAATATAAAATAAGGCATTCTTCACAGAAGAAATGTGACAGAAGATCCAGTAAGCTACATGCAACCTCTTCAGCAAATTCATGTAGAAAAGGAAGTCAAAATAGCATAATAATTACAAGATGTACTTGTATCAAGTGATAATTCCTTGTGCACAGGTATTTTGGCAGGTTTTTTGAGAGATGGCATAAAGTCTACCTTTCAGGAAGTACAATTTTGACTGTTTCTTTTAAGAAGACTTCATTCCCATAAAGGGCAAAAAAGAAGCTCTTCTCAACAATCAGTTCAAGCAAATTGTCTAGTCAAGTTGGTCTTCAGAAGCTGCAGAAAAGGAGAACATTCCTTTTGTGAATTGGGTTAGTACATGCAACGGAGATAAGCAGCAGGCTGGAAAATATCTGTAATAAAACCAGATGTTTTGGTGGATGCTCCTTCACTAGATGTGTTCAAGACCAGGTTGGACAGGGCTCTGAGCAATGTGGTCTAGTGGATGGTGTCCCTGCCCATGATAGGGGGATTGGGACTAGATGATCTTTAAGGTCCCTTCCAACCTAAATCATTCTATGATTCTAAGTATTAATGACTTCAGCAGTCATTCTCCATTTGACTTCAGTCACTATATCAGTGTAATTTGTACATTACAGGTTGAAGTTTCTACAGCTCGTTTAGAAGTTTAGTGAACTGGGATGACAAATTTATTTAGAAGAAAGCAACCAATCTAAGACTGATCTAATGTAGTGAAAGCAAACACGCGTATGTGGGTAAACACAGGTACATGTTCTAAGTGTTTGATGCCCTAATCAATCAGAGCAGCAACAACAGTAGCTCAAAGAGAAGGTTATGATCTGATATCTAAATTAACTATGAAGGAAGTAAGAATGAAAGCACAAGATCATGCCAAAGACTTGTCGAGACCAATATCCTGTTCCCAACAGTAATCAAGAAAAAATCTTAGGGAAAATTATAAAACACGACAGCAATGTGTCTATAGTTTCACAGAAGATCCTTTCCATTCTTAATGGTTTGTGACTCATGAGCTGCCTCAGCCAGAGATGGTATCTTGAAATTTAATAGGACTTGTCAGAATTTCCTCCTACTAATTTATTCAGGTTCTATGAAGTAGTGTAAGTTTTTAGTATTCACAGCATCTTACAGCAAGGAGTACCACAGTTTAATTAATTGTTGTGTAATGAAGCAGTTCCTTCTTCATTTATTTTGAACCAACCACTCGCTCTTTTCATACTGCAAGAAACACTGAACAACTGTGAGCAATTATGTGTAGCAACTGCTTTGGGTCTACATTTTTTAAATTGATCAACATAAAACCGAAAGAAAAGTGATTTTTGAGGCAATATGGCAATAATTGTCAATTATTTGCCTCAACTATGCTTTTCACTTTCTCTGGAAGATCATCAAGAATCCAATCATTTGTGAATGGAAGACGAAGTACAATCTTAAAGCTAGCAATATGGCACATTTGTTGATGTGCTTATAAAGGACATAGCTTCTTGTGGAGGGTTGTTCAGCTCTACTAAATGGATCACTTAGTCAATGCAGGCTATGTTTGCCTTTCAGCCTCACACTGCTTAACAGAGGTAAATTTGCATTTTGCTCGCATGCATTTCTACTCTAAATAGTCCCTTTTCCAATTTCATTTAGTCTATGTTGTATTTTAGCTGATAAAAAAAAGGATCTTCTCCCATTCATTTAAAAAACTTCAACTGCTCTCTACTATGTGCATAACAGATCCTTACGAGGTCACCACTGAGACAATCCCCTAACTGCTGTGTTCCTTTCATCGCGTTCACGTGCCACAGGATGGTAATGCATGTATTTGGATAGACGAGTTCAGGTCCTAGGATCTGCTGCACCGCACACAACACAGGCCAAGGCTGGGAGCGCTACAGGTGGCTGACTTCATCTTCGGTCATTATGCTCAGCTTGCTTTCTGAGCCTACCTGCTGATCTGACTTAATGTTGGGTGCCAATTTTTCCAAAGAGTGGAAACTATAGTTGTGGATCATGACAAAGATGAACATCTATGCTGTGCCCCCCACACTCCTACCTACCACAAAGAGTGGGTGTAATACTGATGATTCTCATTTATATTGGGTGAATCTCCTGGGGGTGGAGGCCAATAGGGCTGATGGTACAATGCAAAACAGCTGCACTGCACCAGAGAATCTTGCCCTTTAATCTGAGAGGAACACATTCAAAGGGATTTGTCTGATCCCAGAATGGTTAGGATTACTTCTTTCTAGAAGAGACAACTGAGGTGTCCAAATAGAAACTTCACCTCCCACCAGACCAGAAGTTCAGTAACCTTGATAGGTCCTTCATAGCATGTCAGACAAATATCCGAGCTCTTTGTGACAGAAACTGAAGAAAATTCTTAAAAGAATCCAAGCAAACAGGAATGAACACAAAATGCAGGAAAGACAGGCAGTACAGTGGGTATACACTAGAAAATTAAAAGAAGAATACTGAGGGATAATTGGGTAGGATGGAGCACATATGATGGTGTTCTTTGAGGTGTTTTGTACGGGGTTTATTCAATAAACATTCAGTTCTAGCTTACCCTTTCAATTTTTAGATCTCTGATGGTCCAGTCTATCTGAATATCTTCCACCAATTTAGTAATCACTATATCCCCAAACACTGTCACTGGTTTATTATCTTCTGGCCAATATTGATGACATCTTATCTGCAGGGAGATGATTACTAATTAACAATGATCATAGTACAATCTTCGCAGAAACTACATGTAGAATTTCCAACTATATCAAATGCTGTTAGTTGGTACACTGGTAACTTACCCGTCCTTTTTCAAAACATTGTGTAAGCATCACAAGTGTTTTTGCTCTTGTCTCCCACACCATTCTCCAGAAATCACCCACCGTTCCTGGTAATGGTCCCTGAGTTGCAATAAACTCGTTCGGACATAAATACCCCTAAGAAAAAGAAAGTATTTAATACATAATGGTTGGCAAGGAAAAAAAGAGTTTGTATGTGACTCATAGTTGTGCCTGTAGCTACCATGCCTAAGAATAAAACTTTGTCAAGACATACTAAACAAATTGGCATAGGCCTCTCTAATCATTGGAGGGCAGATGGCCTTGGAAGCCTACAAAAGTAACGGCATTTTTCCCACGTGTAGATCAGTTATGAACCAATGCTTTAATAAAGTCTGGGAAATGCCACCCTGAAAGAAATGCGTTTAGCAGAGAAATTACAGGGACATCAAGTCAGTAATTCCCATTAAAAAATATCTAAGCCTTCATTTAGCCTCACCGCATATCAAGCCAGAGACCGCCAAGAACTATGTCAGGAGGTAGCCAACAAAGTAGAATTAATTAAATATTAGGAAGGAGCAGTAGAGCCAGGGAAACAACTAGGGAGTGGTCTGAGAGCTGGTGCAAGCTTTACACCACCTTGATCTTCCAGTGATCATCAGGGATCTGGTGTAGTTTAGGGATGGAGCTTACGCAAACAAATGATCTCTGATAAAAGGTCTTCGAGAAACCTACTGTAGGGGTTGAATTTTATTTTAGTGTTGGCATCTGCTGTTTAGTTCATTTATAAATTGATGTAAAAATTGTGGAGAAGGAAGTTTATTAAAAAAAAACCTGTGTAAATGCTGAAAGTGCATGAACTCTCATGGATCTGTTTCCTCAAAGAAACTAAGTATAACCTATACAAACTCTTATGTTCTACACAAAATCTAAAATAACGTTAACAATAATAGCCGTAAATTTATACTGTAGAACTATCAGTCTATAATACCACAGAGTTCTGCTTATTGCTCAAAACAACAAATACAGTGGTTTATAGCACCACTGAAGTTCCTCGTTGGAATTATAGCCCTATAATTCACATCTGCCTGTTCCTTACTGCATCTATAATACACAGAACAGGTGGCAGTGAGAAACTGTGTTAATCCTCCCTAGTTTAAGAGTGAGGTGAAAAACCATAACTCAGGGATGCAAAGATTACAGGTCAGTTATTGACTTTTTCTTGTTTAACCAATGAAAATAAAAGTAGCAGCCAAATTCCTGCTTATTAAAACTATACACAAGGCCTCTCTTTCCCTCTCTTTATCTGCATGCACACGTATATACACTCAGATAAACAGGTATGTAAATACACACACACATATTGTATATTTACAGCTATATGCTTTTCTGTGTTTACACATCCACTAACACGTAAAGTGAAAGCGCATAAAGGGCAAAGTTTTAGCCCTGAGAAATGGTAACATTACAGTCATCTCTTCACTGATGAACGGTGACCTACAGTGAGATGCCTGTGTGCGGTGAAGACATACAAAATCTCAGCAGGGAACACCCTCCGCAGCTGGCTTTTGCTGCAGATTTTTGGAAGCTGCTGCTTGTGTTCTCTGCCTAAGCCTTGACATGTCAGTTAGTGACAGAAAGGGTAAAGAACAGGTTATGCTCCAGGCTTGTCTGGTCCCCTTCTCAGTGGTTCTGTGTACAGCCCCAGCGTCAAGTCACAACGTGGTACAGCTCCTCCTATCTGCTGTCACAACTAGGACATTCCATATAAAGGGAATAAATAGATTTTGCTAATCAGAGAAGATGCTCTCAGAACTATTGCTTATCCTCTGTGAATGTCTCAGTTACCTGGAGGTAGCTACTTCTATTTGCCATTGTGTCATCTGTTTAGACCACAGCGTGTCTTGCTATGCGTTTGAGTAATGCTTAGTGCGAGTCAACTCTTGACCTCATGTGAGACCACCAGACTCTGCTACAAATTAAATCCATAGTCAAAAGTCACACTTTGAGCTTCAACAGGACAAAAATGGAGATAAAAATATAGGTGCAGACTACTGAGAATACAACTCAAAATGAAAGGTCTGTGAAGAAAGCTGAGGATAAGAAATACGGTATTACTTTCTTCTTCAAGGAGTCTATTTGCATTTTTCTCCACCATAACTTTCACAAAGTAGCAAGAGGCATCCCACTCCCTCTCATGAAGATTATTAGCCATTTCTATGAAACTTTTCAGCTCAGTTATCTTTCCATTGTCCTGTTCATATACAATAGCTCCAACTCCTGAACTGAGAGGCTAAATGATTGACTAAACAATTGACCTCAGTGGGAGTTTCACTATTGTTTTTAATGATAACGGTACGAGACTATTTATAGAAAGTAATTTGCTGGACACAGTTTTGATTATTACTGAAAATCATTGCTTAGCAATGAAAATGGGATAATTCATATTTTTAACTATTAATGTTCAATGCAAGAGGAGTCAATGCCATGGCAACAGTAGCTGTAGTGAATGAATGAAAAATTAGGATCTTGTTCTCCTTGCAAGTTATTTTTTGACACACTTGTCTATCAGGAAACAAATATAGTAAAAACATGAGAGACTTTCCACTTACAGACACATAGCTGGCATTAATGTAGTCAGATCCAGGAATACCAGCATCAGGCATCAGCTTTACTCTGTTGTTATTATCTATGATGGAAATAAAGTCTAGTTAACTAAAATATTTGTTCTTAAACCACAGATGCATGTAACAAGTGTTCGTGAAGTGCTAAGAAATCAAAAAATACTGTTATAGTTGTTAATCTAACAATACTTAACATAGTAGAACACTAATTATGAAGGGAATGTAACCATTTTGCTTTACTGTATAGTCATCCTTTAATATTTCAGACATAGTTTAATATAATACATTTTAATTAAAATGGTGAACGTGACAAAATCTCCATTTTGATGTGTATGGGAGGATCCTCTGCCTAAAGGTAGCCTGTGTACTTTAAGTCATGCTATTCTAGCACAGACGGCCTCTGTGTGAATCAGACAGCAGGGTCAGGGGTCTGACAGCCTTTCCTATATACTTGCTGCCCAGGTCACAGATATGAGACAGATCCTGGCACTGTTACATACTTTCACTTCTTTTACATAAGGTAAGATCATTATTACAGAAAACCAAAACAGAATAAAAAACTGATTGAGAGTTTCCAATTCAGGCCCATGGCATGCATGCAGAAACAACAAAAAAAAAAACAAACCGAAAGAAACCCCAACAACAAAAAAAGCCAGAAAAGATGTCATGTGTGAATAAGTAAATGCTGAAACCAAACACTGCAAATTTTGATGTTTGGTACTCAACTTTGTAAATAATAATAATAAAGGATACAAAGTTATAGATTTATGAAGCTCATCTGTTTATATTTCACAAATATCAATTTTTAGTGACAGTTACTTAGAGTATGTCTTGAACAAGTCAGTAGATAGCAGGAACAGCTGCTCTGAAAAGTTAATAGCACAGAATGTAGCATTATTAACCAAGGAATGCCATGCTCCTCATCTCACATCACAGCTAATGCCTAAAATAATAATGACATTTCTTGTCTTATTAACTGAAAAATGAAGCAGTGTTGAGTACAGGGAGACAGACTCCTGTCTCCCGTGATAAAATCTAGCCGTAGCTTATAAGTTATCATACAGTCACTCTGATCTTCTGCGGAACCTTTGCAGCACATGTACACAGATCCACAAGAAAGCATAGTCAGGCTCCTGAGGTAGCTAAATGCACAAACATGTGGATTTTATATGTTTTAAAAAATTACTTCTTACTGAAGCGGAAAAAACGCCCGAAGAATGTTAAAGAGTTGGCTACATGGCTTGAATTACAAAGCTAAGAAACTGTTGAGGCTACAGTTTCTTGCACCTGCATATTAAAGCTTGTGAGAGTGAGTTGAAAGCTACTTGCAAATAAAAGTGTCTTTAAAAAAATACAATGAAAAGAGAGATTACTTGACAGAAAATTAGTTCATAATGTGGATATGATTGTACTGCCATTTCAAAGGCAGATCAAACAAAAATAAAGTTGCATTCCAAATACATGCTGCACTGTCGAAGATAGAGAGCAAACAGAGGAGTTGGTTGGTAAACACACATACATGGCTTTATGTTTGGGAAACGATTCTTAGACCTATTCCAAGGCAGATCAGCATCAGTTGAAGCAAGGTCTTCAAGAAACTTTGGAAGTTCCTGTAAAGGAATAAATGTTTGTCGGAAAAACTTGGCTTTTCACCTTAACAGAATATAAAAAGTGACACATCCAGTAAAAGGAAGAATTCTTTAGTTCTGCAACAGAGGGTGTTTCTAAGAACAGCTGGAAGCGTTACAGACCATTCCACCTCACTGTCAACCCCAGTTACACCAGCAACGTTAGATGCAGCACTGCAGACAATGCTGTCAAGTTGAACAATTAAAGCTTACATGAACTTTCACCTTTACAAGTCTGGATAAAGTCAGCCTATCACCTTTTGCAGTTCTTTTCTGTCTTTTCATGAAATCACATGCTTGGTTATCATGCCCTACTGACTCAGCCTTACTCTTGAATAATGCCTTTTCCTGACTCCTGGAGCTTGGGAGAGTTCTTGCCACAGCATGAGAACTGATGAGAATTTAATTAAGTCGAGACAACTGGCAATTTGCTATTGTTCATGGGACTGTTTGTCAAAAGGGTGGGAAGAGTTATTTTGGGTTGCACTGCAGTTTCATAACTGATCATTAGTTAAGTTACTGCAGGGCAGAGATGGATAAAACGTTCATATTGAGGAACTTATTTGATGGGGGTGTTTGTGTACATAAAAAGGTTAACTTCCAAAGATGAGCAAAAGAGAGGAGACAACAACTTGTTAATGGAGAAAACATATTAATGTGATGATCTCATAGTGGTGATAAGAAAATAGAAAACTCGGAAAAGACAGATTTTAGCCAGAAATTCTAAGTGAATAACTACATTAACTGTAATAGATTTCTTTCCTTGAAAAATGTTATATATAAGTCTATTTCAATATCTAGCTAAGATACAAATGAAGAGATAGACCTACTGCTTTGAATAAGTACAACACAAAATTTTGCCACTTGTAATGAGTAATCACTTCAAGTTTGTTTTTATTATTATCAGTTACTCTCTACATAGGCTACTTCCAAAAGTGGGGCAGATAGCCCTACTATCAGATTCAACGTTAATTCTTTTCTAGTGCTCTTTTGCCCAAGTGTTTGACACAGTTTGTCTTCTATAAATAAAATCTATCAGATAACTACTAGCAAATAAATAAATAAATGAATGAGGTAATGAAAAATGGGGGGAAAACAGAGGTTTTTTTTATTCCTGTGGTTTTTTTTTTCATTGTTCATTGAAATATTTTGTCAGTCTTATTTGATGAGTTCAGATATTAAGAATAATTTAATATAAGCATTAAAAAATGGGATAATGTAAAAATTGATGTAATAAACCAAGTCAATAATTCACCTAATCTGATACCCTATTTCGTACAATGGATAATGACTGATATATAAAAGAAACCTCAAATCCCTTTAATTGTATTATATGCAGAATTATCCCATGAGAAATCTGTTTCTTTCACCATCTGACAAAAATCCTATGGCCTGAAGCATGAGGACTACTTCACTTCTATAATTATACCCTCAATAATATAACTGCAGGTGCTTCTGAACAGGCAGAGAAAGATGTTTTCACAATGAAAGCAAAGGACTTTCAGACAAGAGATCTGAATTCCCTTCCTAGCTCTGACACTTATTTCTTTGGGGAAAGAATTAGGAGAAGAGTTGCAGAGAACATTTAGATGCTCATCTCCCTTTGAAAATGAACAAGGAACTAGATCCCATCCATGCCTTTCAAAATCTAAATATCTATGTTTCCTAGGGATGAAAAGTCTATGATTATGCCCCTTCTAAAAAGAAAGTTTCTCACTTAAAATCACTTTACACTTATATCTGTATGTTAATAAATATAAAAACATGGTTAACAGACATGAAGTAAATACAAAACTGAATGAAGGGCTTTAATATACTGTAGAAAAATATCTTTAAAGGCACTCATTATTTTGAAGTCTGGTCTTTGAATCAACCTCTGCCATACCTGACACATTTCTTTTACCTGTTCATCTGCTTCTGCCTTTTGTTTGAATCCCTTAGAGAAGTAAAGCCCCAAAACTGAACCTAGAGAAAGACTCCTGTTCTCAGACACATTAGAGTGACTTCTGTGCATTCCTGTGAGGATTTGATAAGAACAGTGAAGTACAGTTAAGGGTGGACATGTTAAAATTCCTCTCATTCTGAAAGCTGAAACTCTCCCGCAAAATTTCTGTCATTGAACTTTGCATGAAGGAAGAACACAGACTAAATGCTTATGGCATTTTGCGGGTGTTGTGGGCCATGGGTTCCCATATGATGTTCACATCATGTGAGCTTTAACCTGCTTCGTTTGCCTCACTTCTCTGGCTTTTAGCTTGCCAGTTAACCAGTACAGAAGCAGGACTGTCACACAGTACTTTGTAGCAGAGAGGAAATAGAGAAGCAGATCATGTTATTTTTGTAATGATGATTCCATAGCTAAACAAGTGCTCAAGAACTCTATACCTGTTCTCTGCATTGGTATGGACTTCAGTCTAACTGATTACTTTCAGATCTGGGGAGAGACTATATGGATTCCCAGTTTCAACAATTTGTTGCAGAAACCATATTTCTTTGCAGGTTTATAAAACTTCAAAATAATTAATTTGAATTTTGTTTATTGTAGTACTTTTATGGTACTGTGGTGATATTCAGCGGTATTTCCTTTTTTTTTATTTATGAACAGAACTTCTTGTGAAAAGCACACTTACAGAAGTATTGCTGTTACATTAATTTGCTCATTACTAGAAAAACTTGATTTCCCAAAGGTATCAAGAGATACATGAATCATCTGGAAAGTTGAAAGTTGGACTATCAGCTAGGTGGTGTGCACCATCAGTTACGGTGGCTCCCTATGGTTTCTTTCAACTTATGGACCATTATATCTGAAGCACATAGCTAAAAGCATGGTGCTGAGCTTGCTTGGGCTCTCTGACCCATTCTGAGTGAGGTCCAGATTCTTTTCTCATGACGCAGGTCATGTTGACATGTGGACTGAAATTGAACCCTGGAGATCTCCAGACACAGCAGTTTGGTCAGTCCAGCAAATTAGATGAA
Organism: Baryphthengus martii; assembly: GCA_013396935.1. Taxonomy (NCBI): domain Eukaryota; kingdom Metazoa; phylum Chordata; class Aves; order Coraciiformes; family Momotidae; genus Baryphthengus; species Baryphthengus martii. The sequence continues at coordinate 130,080 of VWZK01003533.1, read as the reverse complement.
ATCAGGAATGTCCCTGGATTCCAAGACTAAGTGAAATGGAAAGTGCTACATTTATGCTAGAAAACTCCAAAACAGCTTTGTTGTCTACAAACTGCTTATTGTAAATGATCCGTAGACTACTTTATCTACCAAAACACATCTTGGAATTGTCTAGGAAGTCTGCTAGCTGAAACAGTCCAAATTCAAGGCAGGGAATAATAGAGTTTATTTGTGTAAATTATCATATTCTCATGTCCAGTTCCTGGTATACTTGAATTTATTAGTACAGAGATGGCCAGAGAGCCCAAGCAAGCTCAGCACTATGCTTTTAGCTATGTGCTTCAGATATAACGGTCCACGGGTTTATATCCTGACCTCATCTCTCCTTCACACACTGTAGGAGCCTCGAGTCATTTATGTGAAACTAAAATGATGAGTGTGGATGGAAACAGTGCGGGTCTGCTTGTTTGTTTTGTGCATTGCCTGATTCTGTGCATTGCCATTTCTGATGTCATTTGAAGTGCACTGTCAATCTCCTTACTCATCTGATAAAACAGGTGCTACAGACAGTACGCTCTCAGTCAGAGACTGGATCTATCCTGCAATTCCTCCTGCCCTTGGACAAGCCATCTGGGAAGCTATCACTATACTCTGAAACATGGAAGTTGAAGTGCAGCGAGAAAAAAAAAAAAAAGGAAGTCCAAATGACATGTAAAACTGTTGATTATATGTTGACTATATAATTTAGTTGAATGAGGTCTCAGCTACTTGCATTTTTCTAAATTTGAAATGGGTTGTCAAGATTTTGGTTTGATAAAACACTATTGTTTAAGTTTTAAGGCGTTACAATGCTGTATGTCTTATCCAGTGGGGGTCACACCTAAAGAAAGTAATACTAGAAACTTTACAGTGATGAACGTTAATATGTGAAAATGCTATTGCTAGTAAAACTTTTCATCTGTTCAGTCATGCATAATATAACTACAATCACTCTTGTTCAAGTGAAATAACACTTCTGCTCTTGGAAAAAGTTCCCCTTACTTTATTGCTCAGAGAATTTTATGGTGCTTTTCACTATTAAATCCAGACCAATTTTACCTAAGGAGCATAACAAAAAAGCTGTAGGAAATACCATTAATCTTTTCACACTTTTGATGATTTTCCCTCAGAGACTGAAATATTATAATCTAGAGGAAGAAAAGCCAATTGTTGAGTCTTCATTTTTGTTAATCCAACTGGTAAGTAATTCACGGTAAATCTATTAATCCAAAATAATAAAGTCACTGGAGACTGACAAATTGTTTTTGTGAGGCCAAATGACTGTATGTGATAAAAATGATGATGATAAAGATTCTGAAATAACAAGAGAAGATATTGTTGAGAAAAAAATATGATAGCAGTAAAAAAGGTTACTCAATGAAAATAGTGATAAATTTCAGATTTAAATTCAAAAGTATATGAATAATATATGTTTTGAAAACTGGTCTCTTTTCAGAAGAAAGACAGGCTTATCTACTCACATAAGGAGATGAAGGTGATTCACGTAGAGGCTATTCTAAAGAGCGTGACAAGTATGACTTATTATTTGTAGATGAACAAAAAGCAAAGCGCCATGCACAAACCTTTTACTTTCTGCACTAAAACGTACGAAAGAAAAACATTTCTGAGTTCTATGGCAGTATGACTGGGGTCTGAACATTTCACAGAATAAATGTCAGCTGTGATTTTGGGGTCATGATCATTCAGGAAAATAAGCTAATTTAAAGCAGTCAAATATACCTGCATATATTTAAAAAAAATCATTCTAAATAAACTGGGCTCAGGTAAGCTACATATACATCGCTATATATGTAAAAGCACAAATACGATGGTGTTCTTGCAAACATCACCATTTAAAGAAGATCATCTTTTGCTGACACTTTGGTGAATAATTCTGATCAGGTTTCAGTGTAGATGGCAGAATCCAAATCAGTGTAATATTACTTTCTAAACAATCAACCTGGTAATTGGGTATTGATTATCAAGGCCAGAGTCCTTCACGGCCTTGCCTGCTTAAAATGGACATGAAATGTGACACATGAAACGGCTGAAGGTCTTGCGATGTTGTGACAACTGCTAGCAACATACCGAAAATTCTTCCTGAAACTTTAGGTTGTTGTTTGTGCAAAGCTCTTCAACATGTTGTAGGAAGGATTTCTTGCTTATTGGCCTGAAAGTAATGACAGAGGAATTAGAAACCTGTAAGAAATTTCTTTGTCATTCTTTTTATTCTCACTTAAATGCAGTTTACTAATAAAGAATGTTTCTCAGTTCAATAGAAACTGATATAGGTAGAAAATTATAAATTGCTTACAGCATGCTTATTTGGTTTGTTTTCAGTCACTTAAAATAGGAGCATTTTCTGTGCTTGTTGCCCCTCACCCTCACCACGTTTTTAATGTCGCTAGTACCAGCAGTGTAAGGCAGGATTGTTTTTACAGGTAGCAGCATTCCAAGGCAAGGTTTTGACATTAATAGAAATTTGTAAAGTTATCATTGCATTCTGAAGTACATTATACTTCTTTGTCACACAGAAAACTTTTTATACATTGTGCGGTTTCAGACAAATAAAATATTGCAGTGACCTCATTCTCATAATGACATGGTTTTTAAACTCTGAGGAGTTTAAATATCCCTGTATTACTTCCCAAGCTAAAACACAGACATGCAAGCTTCACCCCAGAGAGAGAGAAAGCATTTCTCCTGTTACCATGCAATTAGTCATGCTTTTATGATTTATACGCAGCTTGGAGGTTTTTTTCCTAATAAACATAGAGGAGGGAACCACACATTGAGACTCACCGATAGCCACAATACAAAAATCTTTAATCAACTTACTTGATGGATTTTCTATAACTAAGTAACCTGCAACAGAGATTTTCATTAAATGTAGCTAGCTGAGAATTAACCAATATTGTGCATGTTAATAGGTGTTTTAGATGAAATACTGAATTAACTAAAGAAGCAGATTTATTTCTGTCATGGATTCAAATACTATTATATGTCAGATATCTTGGGTGATTGTCTTGCTTAGTTTTTATCTCAGGTATTGGCAGATGTGGATATAGTAGTTACAGTTTCTATAATTCTCTTCAGATCATTTTACAGTGCTCTGGGTTCATGTGCCCTGGGAAATCCATACTTCCAGCACAACACTTCATATACATTGCCAGGCTTCATTTTACACTACGCACTCAATATCATTTTTCTAAGGACTATTTCAGAGCATAAGGATAAGATTCATCTGACTGAATACAGACACCTATTTCTGAGCTAGTCATTCTAGATTCCTTTCATAATCAATGAAGAGAAATAGGTGTTTCATCTGATTTTATGCAGCTATCTAAAATGTCACAGAAGAATCATGCTCTTGGTGTGCCGCTACAGAAACCAAACAGCTATGGCTGTTTTTCTAAAGATTTAAAAAATGTGTGCCTGTTTTCATGCTCATTTTTCCATGTTCGCTGCTCTTTCTGGTGCATGGTGACTTTAAAGACAGTGCTACACATTAAATCTTTAACTTGATCCCACAGCAGGTTTCATGAAGATGCTACATGAGCATTTATACTCAGAGGACTATCAGATGGCCTTGAAACTTGGTCATCATCATTACCTTTGAACTCGTTTTAAGAATGTCTCAGCATTATGGATTTAGAAGCAAAACTTTGGGCACTCAGACTCACAAAGCTTGCCTAAAAGATCAAGCCAAAAAGTTTGAAGTAATACAGTTTAAAAAATAGCTTGGCACTTCAGAAAAGCTGTAAGTATACCTTTTACGTCGTTTGTCTCTTCAAAAATCATACATTCTTACATACAAACACCACGAAAAATTATTCTATAGTACAAATACAGATGCCTGCTGCTGACATAATATTAGTAGAAAAAACAACAATTTGCTTTAAAAATACTTTGGTTTATGAAGTTGTTCTTAAATATTTAATTTTAAAATTAGCTAATCAAGTAAGATTAATGCAATTTTTGAATTACGTATTATTAAGCCTTGGAGAAGTTAATTTCAAAGCTACTAAAGATGTCTTTGTGGTATGTACTTTGCTATGATAGTTCTCTTTAAACAAAGCAAACTGGCTATGAAAGCCTTGAGTTAAACTCACTGGAGCAAAAAGAATTGTAAGAATTCACAGAAAAAGGTTCAAACTCAAAGTGCTTACTAGGACAACTGAAGGAGAGCTTTGGAAAGAAAAAGAAAGTAATAAGATGACCACGCAACTATTTAGTCAGGATGTTTAGACAACTAGCTAGTGCTTATCGTACCACTTATTCTGTCTGCATTACATGGCAGATAAAACTACCTTCTAGTAGTACTATTATAGAGCTAAAGTTTCCTGAAGGAAAAGTATTCTTAATAGCTGTGCCAATGTACTGCATGCAAATATATTTGTCTTTGAACAGAAAGTAGAATTTTTAAGCCTTTTTTTTCCCGATAAAATCATAAGCAGTCTCTGCAAAGAAATTACATTTGTTTTTCTTTTGAATTCACCTACATTCATCTCAGAAAAACAGAAAGAAAGCAATTTCCCAGTTCACATCCCAGTAATTTTTTGAATACTATTAGCTTTCCTCCTCTCAAATTGACAGCAATTAAGGGCTTACTGCACCTAATTTGCAGTAAACAAATGCAGTTTGGTCATTAGGGAATAAAAATTGTATCTATACTGTACATAAGCAACCTGGGTATGTGATTTTGTGCTTCAGTGCTGAAGGGAAATGGATCCAGCAACAAAGAACGTAGAAGAAAGGCAGCATTATTAACACTACCTTCCTCAACAATATTTCCTTTTTCTACTTTTACTCAAAGCAGGGAAGCAAAGCACTAAAATAGCTCAGGAAATGAACTAGCAGTGTTACATATGTTGCTTTCTAGCTTATCTGTAATATTAATAACAAGTGAGGGTTTTTAAAGGCATCATCATATGTTACCTTTCACAAGAAGTAAACGTTTTTAAATAAGTGAGGCACCTGCAGACCGACACTTTCACCTATCTGTGGGCATTTAAGTGAAGAACTTGATTTTTAGAGCTACTAAACTCTACACTTCTGTTGGTAGCAAACGTATGTTGAAGTGGCTTGGCAGCTCAGAAAACAAAATGATATAATATAAATGCTTATATGAGAATTAATGTCTAACTTGGAGACTGTGGCAAAGAGGTTGGCTTTGCTGTGTAAGAATCTTCTTGAGGGATGAATTCTGTATATTCACCAAACACTTATAGCTCTGCTCAGTTTCAGCATTCTCATACTTCAAAATTTTGTATTTTTTCCAAGTCTCTTGACCTGGAATATGTAATAGTAACCTTACAGTGTTTTATCGATGAAAAAATACTCGTCTATCTGTAATCTTGTTCATCACATTTCCCAGTCTTTTGTATAAAACATAAGAATATAGATGTCACTACATCTTGATGAGCACGATTTAGAATCAAACCACGAAGCTGCAAATTTCCCTATTTCAGCTGGATAATTTCAGGTTCCCACTTGTCTGACTTTGAAACTAGGAAAGAAAAACATTCTCTAAGATAAAGAATGCTTTATTGCATTAAGTCTGATTTTCTTTTAAAACAGTGTATTGTTTCATGTGTGGGATTTTTTTTGAAGTCTATCAAAAATCTGAATCCCACTCAGATTACTTATGATAGAGCGAGAAAGAAGCCATTTATTTGTGTTGGCAGTGGTAACTGAAGACCATATTGTCACACAGACTTGGCTTTCTCTCTGGGTCAATCATCTGAAATCCACAGGGAATTAAAACTTTGTCCAAATAGAAAAAAATTGAAATGGGTATGTAGGCAAAAGGCTTAACTCATAAGCACCACTGACACTTCCTAGGACCAATGGAGGAACTAATTTTTAGCAAGTTAATTGGAAGCAATATGGAGCTTAACCCTTCTTAAATATTAAAGGCCTAAGGAAAAAGAACACGTGATCATTTCTTCCATTGTACCAGGACACATACATTCATAAACCTTGTACTCCTGGGTTACAAAGCTCAGAAATCCTATTTTTGAAAGCTGATTACTAAAGGGAAACTTGAAGAAAAAGGCAAGACAGGAGCCATATCTGTCCCTACTCAAAGAGAGAAGAATCAGACTGGTCTAGATAAAGTAATCTCTGTGCAGAAGTGTTACCTTGAATACAGACACCTACAGAATTCACAAAATACAGGAAAGGTGAGATCATACAATCATTTTTTATACAATGCTTTTCCATAAAGAATTCTAATTACTTGGTGTTTGCAAGGCTTACAGTGTCTACAGTTCAGAAATATTTCTTCTCAATCTGTGAATCATTTGCTTGACAAGCTGTTTCATGTAGAATGAAACAAAAGCCTCAAAGCATCCACCATGAGGTGCAACTACTCGAGGAAGGATTTTAAGAAATGGGGACCTACACAACTTTATCCTTGCTGCAGAAATCACTGCAAAAGTAGAGTGCCAGAAAAGTTGTCTTCTAGGAGAGCACCCGAAACAGGGGTTACTTGTTTCTCACCAAACCTGGTATGTCTTGAAAATTTAGTGACAGAATCTATTTAAAGCAGATGATCGTCTGCTTTGAAAAGTGACTTGTCAAACCCTACGACAATGTTACAAGAAGTAAGTAATGAGAGGCCCCAGTGTAAGTATTTTCAGTGTGCTTAATGAATGGATGCTTAATCCAGTTCAGACTGATGGAAGTTTGTTTCTTTCTGTTATTGTCTGTCTCATACCATCTCCATTATCATGGAGATTAACGTATGCCCAAACGTTCAAAGTTAGCACTTTCCCTTCATAAAGCAAATTTTCCACTGAATTCAGTAGGACCTAATTCCCCTGAATACCCTCTGAAACTACATTCTATTAATTAATTTCCTAGTAAAGACTTGCTGTGAGATGGTTTATAAGTACTAAATAGTAATTTTCAAGTGTGTTTTTTTTTACTGATTACCATTATGTTAAAAAAATGCGACTGCGAACTGGGATTTCTGATTTGAAAAAAATGCCAGTCTCCTAAAAAGTTTCAAAATTGGCAAAATGGGACATTTTACTTTTAAATTTGATGGGGTTTCTATTTGAACTAATTTTTGTACTAATAAATAATTCATACAAAAAAGTCATAAAAATGTGTGAAATAAATGCTTTTATTAACCTACACTGAGTGTTTGCTGAGTTTTGGTTCATCAAACTTTTCAAGCTTTTGAATTTTTGATCTGCTAAGAATGATAAAAAAAAGTATTTCCAATCATATTCTTACAGAACAGAAAAACCTTTTCCTACTTCTTTTGATTTCTCATGTGATACCAGCTGCACAAATTTTCTGAGCATATGAGTTGAGATCATAGGCCATGAACCACTAAGTATGAGAGAATGTCTGAAGAGACAACGTATGAGAAACAGTCAAGAAGGATCTCATGGAGCAGGCTGGAGTATCTTGATTCTGTGGATGAACTGTGCCAGTCATAAGTCTGTACCTTTAGTGATTTATAGTAGCTAACATGATAAATAATATGCTGACTGAGAGACGACAACACAGCTGGTTTCCAAAGCATCTCCTTCAAACGAGCACTGAATGGGATGATATAGTAGGTACAGGAAAAAAAATAAATAAATCTATACTGCTTTTTTATCACCTAAGATTTTCACACAGACTCCCCACCACCCTTTCAGGGTAGAAATATACTTAGTTGAATCAGATTTCAGCTGATTTGCTGCTATCCAAGAAATACAAACAAGCCAGGCTGGAAAAGGAGCCCATCTATATTTTCCTCATAGAATTACAATATGCCCTGAACTGAAACCAGCATTCTGCAGCTTTGCAAACACAGCTGAGATGATAGCTGGTGAAATGCAGCAATACATGGCACAGATGCAGCAATGCATGGTAAAACTGTGAGGTAGACATCAACATATAATACAATAATTTAACATGCTACCATGTCACTGTTTTAACCACAAATCATGAGAATGTTAAGGACAACATGAGAACTGGGACTGTGATTGGCTTCTACATAGCTATTGACCAAAGGCAATGGGTACAGAAGTTCTTTCATGGTATAAGAGTGGACGTCTGGAAACAGGCAGCAAAAACATTTTAGACGTTAGGTTTGGCAGTAAGCTGTCTTGGTGCATGCTGCTCTGCTTCTATCAGCTTCTTGATATAACTCTTCTTTACCAGGAAGGATGATACTGTCTTTACCATATGAAAGACAGTATTAGAGACACCTGAGATGTCTTTCTTGGTCACTAATATAACCAGAACAGAAACTTAAACATTGAAAAAATCTTTAAAGACTAAAAAAAAAAATCAAATTAAAAAGTTTTGAGTAGATAAAGGATATCCTGCCCCTCATTACTATATGTATGCTATTTAGTAGGGTCCCATAGGACATTTCCTGACTTCCCCTTGAAAAGATGGCAGGAATTCTGTCCTGAGGAACTCTCGCTCAGTGCCTGCACCTCAAACTTCAGCAATTTGTCATAATGTTCAACAAAAGACCTGGTCAAGGATCCTGCTGTAGCTTCAAGGTCATCTACTGTTTGAAAAATAATAACTGAAAATTTAACAGCTACATTATTACCTTACAAGAATGGCAGTAGAAGAAAGTCTTTGTTTTTGGCCATTAAAAGAGTGGGGAAAGAGGAAAGAGAAAAATACAGATGGAAGGGCATGACAAATTGCAAACTAAAATGTGAGACTGACTCATTAAAATAAAGGTGATGTAACTAAAACTGTTGAAGCACTGTTTAATAAATGCCTTGCGCATAAAGCACATAATGAACTACGTATATGAAATATTACTAGTTTGCAATTACTCTGTAGAGTTTGAGACTGTATAAACTATGTATAATTTAGACAGAAAAGTGGCAGAATAGTATCCTGCAAACTGATAAATGATTTGACAGCATGGATACATTACTGAGATTGTAGTGGCATAGTACAAAACAGCTGCAGTGCAAGTGAATAGAAAAGACAGTTGAGAAAAAACTTTACATGCATACATTCTAAAAGTCAAAGGAAAAAAACCAGCATGTTTCTTATGTCACCTTTGCACCACATTTGTTTCAAGGATAGGTTGTATATATCAGTGCTGTATTGCCATAATATGTTATAATTTCCATATAAAAATTGCCCTGATTTATTTCAAAATAGTTGTGGAACTGTTGTACCTTAAGATGAGGGACTAAAAATGAACATGATTTCACGATGACAAATACTACTGTTTGTCATCAATATAGTTGCAAAGATTGACATTTCATTTTGCTTAACTATGTCATTCAATATAGTCTGGCAGCACACAGGTTAGGAGAACAGAATGGAAAACACACCACGTTGCTCAATAACACAAAAACTTACTGGATGACAAATATCTCCTTGCGTCTAAAGAAAAATGAAGAGTATCTGGAAGCAAAATTCATGAATACTTTAGTATATAAACAAAATTAGTACTATTCTTATTCAGCTGACAGATTGGAAACAAGGTAATTTTGAAGATCCGTCAAGATCATTTATAAGAGTCACAGTTATCACAGTGCATCGGCAAAGAGAACATTTTCTGCTGTTATTAGCAGGTACTAAACAACACTGTCTGGGTGACATGTGCCCCACACAGAACACACCACACCCATTACGCCGATGACTTCCAGATGATTTGTAGTATGTTTTCTCATCTGTTACAAGCAGTCGTTCCTGCGCGCACTGTCTTGAACAGGTTTGTACATGCAATTAACTTACTCTGTACCACACACGTAGACATATACACACACACTCAAACAAAATAGGTCAATAGCTACAACCTTTCATCTTCCAGCTATTCCTAGTCTGCAACAGTAGGATGCCTGACTGCTAGGGCAAAACTATTTTAGGCTTCTCATCTTTAAGGAGACTGCCTACCACAGTGTTTCATCTGTGACACAGCAGGGAAAATACAGGCAGGTAAAGAATGTTCACCATACATTTCTAACGCAGTTGGATGTCTTATATTATTGAGAATCATCACTATATTTATTCCATGAATAATATCCATATTTCTGGCAGTCAGAAAGAGCAGCTTTCTTTCTGATAAATATCTGTGACAAGATTCTTTGTTGGACAGAAATTATGAATAACCTGGAATTGCTGCATACACCTTAAAGGAGTACATGTCAGGACAGCCAGTGCACTGAGCGACACGGAAACACAGATGTTATGCAAATCTCCTTGTGAAAAAAATGCTTTCTAAATGTCAATTAAACAATGACAGATTTGTGCTTGAATGAGCTGACTGGGACTTTTGGGAGTTTTTCTCTTTCAAAACGCTTATGTAAATTTGCAGTCTACGTAAAACACTCGGCCATTCAAAAAAGTCAGAAATTCTGCATATTTAAAAATAAGTAGCCCTTTTTTTTGCTAACACAATTAAACGGTGATTTGCACTTAGATCTTTATCTTCTTGTAAAAAGAGTTGAAGATTAAGTGATTTTCTAAAAGCTAGTGAGAAGTGTCTTGAGGATGGAGGTCATTCTTTGAAAGAGGATCTCAGTGACCTGTGTAAATAAGAACACCACAAACACTTCCAAACAAGCAAAGGTCAGAAACAGGTCATGGCTACAGCCCCTTTGGACTACTGTTTTGCCTAAGGAGTACGCTTACCGTGTAAATCTCTCATCCTTCAGCTCCAGGTCTGCCACTGTGATCAACTGATCCAGTTTGAACTTAGTGTCAATAATTTCAGCATCTCGTGGGGAGTATGTGCCTCCCTCTTTTTGCCTTTGTCGAATTCTAAACAGAAAATAATAGTGAAAAAAACCCATGCAAAATATTTAACAATACATATGTCAAGGCTTTGATTAGACAGGCTGAAACTGAAAAATTGTTTCTGGGATTCCTTCCTTGGCCTTTACTCTGCTCTCCCTTCCAACAGCATAATTTAGTCAAATTCAGCAGTTAGGTTGTTTAAAATTCTTTACATGTAAGGCTTCGATGTATTTAACTGATAAATTTACTAGTAGGACATAAACCAGAATCCTGAGTGTCAAGCTGTCAGTAGAGTTAGCCACTATGCTAACTTCAATAAGCTGGGACTCTGATCTCTGTCCTCAAGTCAATAACGAAGTGGCTCTGACAGGGTAAGATAGGCTCTGATTTACTTTCTAGAGAAGCTGTCTTTTCTCCTTCATCTATGGAGGTTACCCTCACTAGACCAAAGCCCTTGTGAATCCCTCCCTAAATTTCTATGTAAATAACCGAAAAAGAGAAAAAGAAAATGTAATGCATTTAGAAATGACATACCGGTTCCATTTATGGGACTGTTTCTACTTTGAAACATTTTTGAGTGCTTTCAAACACGATATGGCACGGATACATAAATCTCACCTTGCAAAAGCATATACTGCTGCCACCAAAAGAACAACTGAAAGTATACACAAAGTAACAGCAAGGATAACTTCTACAGATCTTCCTGACAGTCCTTCACCTGCAACAGAAAGTGGAAATCTAATATTTCATAGATTCATTATAATTTTTAGATTTCTAACAGGGTAAAATCAAGGAGGAATGAGAGACAGACATTTTTCTCTCTGTACAACTTCATCTATTTTGCATCAGTCAAAGAGCTGCTCATGTAAGAAAAAAATAATAGAACAAGAAAAAAATGTATGTAAACGTTTCTAAGCATTGCTGATCTATGTCATATATAATGCTAATAGTGTATGTCTATAGCTTTTTGTGTAACCATCCCTTGGTGTTTTTCAGGTTAAGGTAGGTCTACACTGCAGTAACATCTGTCTGAACACCAGCCTGAGCTGAGCTCCTGCTTCAGCTGAGGACAAGCACATTGCTCTGACATCAAGGAGCAATCAGACTCCAGAAGTGGAAAAGGAAAAGCCACAACTCTAAGGCTATGAGGTTTCCACCCATCACTCACAGGCATGAAATGAAAGATGCTTTTTTGGAAATACTCTCCTCAGTGTGCTGAAGGAATTCACCTAGTGATCAGATTTGGACTTTCTGGATTAATCTTCCTCACTGACCATTAACTCATGCTCTTTATTTATGTGAGAATTTGTGATATTGTTAAGAAAAAACACCAGCAGGTGAAAAGTAATCATAAAGGTCTCTATGATAAAAAGGTAAAGTCCTTCCAGGTGAGAAGGAAGGCTCATTCAGAGACTAATAAACCGTTTCTATTAGTACTTTCTAGACCTCTTTTTGAACTTCTTTGGTGCTAAATTTCTGAGACTTTTTAACTTTCCCACCCTTTCTGGTAATCTTGTCCCTATCTCAAAAATCTCAGCCTCTTTTTTTCCTTAGGTACACAGTGAAAATAAGAAAAACAAGGGATTACTACTGCTGGTATTGTTCACCCATGCTGACATTGACCTCCATTTGCTGATCCACTGTAGAAAACTTAGCTCCTGTCCAGCCTTCAGGAAGGACAGAAAAACTGAGATTTCTCAAAAAAACTCAAGGAACAATATTCTCCTAAAGACACACTGTGAAGCACTGAAGTCCTGGCTTTGTTCCTCTCAAGAGGCTCTGATTTTTGGAATAGAGAGTATAGTGCAGATGATCTGGACTGCATGCACATTGGAGAACATGTTTAAAATTCTTTAAGAGCTTTTTGTAAGGTCAAGTGCATGGTTCTACATGTACGCAGGAATAATCAGCATAGTAAACAGTAGGTTAGGCAGAAGTTTATCAGAAGAAAGTGTGAGATTATTGTAGACCATAACCAGCATGAATAAGCAATATCATGCCTGAATGACACAGAAAACAGAATTAAGTAGAATTCACAGAATACCTGAAATAATTCTTCCACTGCATTAGTAAAGTTTCAGATGCCACACGGGACACTACGAGGTAAGAACAATTTAGATCAGGAAAAGAAAATAGAAAAGCAAGTATATGAAAAAAATATTCAAGGAGAAAAGGAATGAAAAAGTTCCTGCCACTCACTGACCTCTGTGATAAAGCACTAATGTTAGTAATGTGGAAGAAGAGCCAAAGAATCTCTGGTGGAACCTTTACAACAGTTCTTTCGATTTGGCACTAAATAGTGAAGTCAAAATCTACAGTTAACATCAGTCAAACATTGCTGATGCTATTAAACAAAACAGTGCTGTCAGATACTCATCAAGAATAAATACATACATTTTCTCCTATTTCTTTGCAACAGGGAAGGACTACACATATTTGTAGAGATGATCAGGATCAAGGAAAAGGAGACAAAACAGAAGACATCATTTCGTATAAAGCTGAGGTGCTGCAATTCAGTAAGCGATGATAACAAATGGCAATAGTAGAATATTAAAAGGTTGGTTTCTATGCAAAAGGCAGTGTCAGGAAACCCCATTTTGATTATTTCCTGTCTCATCAGCTTTGTATTTCACATGGAAAAAGTCTACACTTACACAGGACTACCAGCTGCCCACAATGATTTGCTGAACCAGCTACCAGAGTTTATGAAAAGGTTATAAGCTGCCTTGATGTGTTAGAAGTTTAAACAGTATTTATCACTATATCTTAATTATCTCGTGGAAAAATCCTGACCTTTAATTGTAGTATGGATGTTAGTTTTGCAATGTCAGTCATGGGCTATTAGGGAGAAACTCCACTTCTCCAGCTCAAGAGGAGAGTTGTGGTACTTCAAGTATGGTTGAGTGGGAGCACCATATTAAAATGTACCCTTTACTATAATTAAAAAATCATTATTGCAGCCCCGTTTTCCAATAATTTCTGCTTCAGTGTTTCTCCCTAGCAAAATTCCTATAGTTTAACAAGAAGATCTAATGTATGTCACAGAGAACTCATAGGTTTTCCATATTTTTTCTACTTCAAACACATCTAACATGCAGTATTAAATTGCACAGCTAGAAGGTTAGTGTCTTGGTTTTCCAGATCAAAGGCCTATCTATTCTGTAAGTAAACTTAGCAACCAAAATAATGCAGGGTTCTTTGAACTGTCATGAACACCTCTGCCAAAATTGGTACTAGTGTATTAGACACTAAAATGAAAGTGCAATGTTAGAAAAACACAAATTTCAATGATTATTACAAAGAAAGATAACTGATTTAAAATTACATTGCAATTCTGATTTCAGGCAGCATAAATTTCTTCTTAAAAGATGCTGCTGTTACAAGCAGAATAAAAGTAATTGTCCACAGAGTTACCTGAGAGCTACTGATCTTTCTGCTATGTTTTCTGGTTTCAGCAAGTCTGAAATTCCTATAACCAAAACGTGTTCGATAAGGAAACACTTGGGCAAAATTCCTCAGGTTATGTGTCTCAAGATAAAATGTGTCTGAAAAAAATCAAACTTCCTTTTTTCACTAAACATGACATAGGTAGTGGCACTGCCACTATCTGCCTGCCACTAAAGCATGATTTTTTGAAGCCTTCCAGAGTTTTTTGTTACAAAGGAGGAAGTTTCCCAGAGGACTGGATACAGTTGGACTCACTTCCAGTAGACTCATTTCCCCTGATTGGACGCATTGTCTTTCCCTTACTGGGCAAACTATTTGCTTCATTGGCTTAGAAATGTTAAACTTGGAACACATAAAGACAACTTCAGTGTTGCACTTTCCAAAACATTCAGGACTAGAGAAATAGTGTCAGATCCTTTCAGAATATTCAGGTAGTGAATTAGTATTTCAGGACCTTCAGTGTCAGATCATGTAGCAAATTTCTTACATAGATTAGATGAATAAGGGAGCTCATATCACAGAAGATGAATGCCAAATGAAAAATATGTGCCCACTAAAATTCTTCTGGGTATTCATCCAGTTGTCTTGGGATCCCTTTTCAGAAAGTCAGGGGTAATGCTTAGCTAAGTGAGTTTTTGCTTACCAAAATATTAAAAGAACTTATAGATATTATTGCGATCTGCTACAAGGGTCCTCATTCCCAATTTTTGGGGGTAGATCAACACTGTCATGGAGGAATTTATGATGGATTTAAGACCCCATAACAACTGGCCTATTGGCCAGTGACACCAGAATGGGATGGATTCTTTTAGACAATATTAATTTATTAATTAATATGGAGCTTCATCTGTATCTAAAGGATGAAGGGCCAAAAGGTCATGTCCTCAGATGAGCTGCCACTAGAAGGAATGGTCTGCAGCCAAGTTTTCTTACACTAGATTCACTGGAATAGAATCGTAGAATAGTTTACGTTAGAAAATACTCTTAACGTCATTGAGCCCAACCAGCACTGCCAAGTCCATCACTAAACCATGTCCTGAAGCACCGTGTCTATATGTCTTTTAAATAGCTTTGGGCAGCCCATTCCAGGACTTTACTTTTCCTAATATCCAACCTAAGTCTCCCCTGACACAACTTGAGGCCATTTCCTCTTGTCCTATAATTTGTTACTTAAGAGACAAACGCCTACCTCACTACAACCTCCTTTCAGGTAGTTGCACTGAGAGATAAGGTCTCCCCTCAGCCTCTTTTTTTTTTTTCCAGTCTAAACAACCCCAGTTCCCTCAGCCATTCCTCATAAGTGGTGCTCTCTAGAACCTTCACATGCTTCATTGCCTTTCTTTGGACAAACTCCAACTCTTCAATGTCCTTCTTGTAGTGAGGGGCCCAAAACCAAACACAGTATTCAAGGTGCAGCCTCACCAGTGCGGAGAGCCGGGGCATGATCACTTCCCTAGTCCTGCTGACCACACTGTTTCTGATACAGGCCAGGATGTTGCTGGCCGCCTTGGCCACCTGGGCACACTGCTGGCTCATGTTCAGCCGGTTGTCGACCAACATCCCCAGGTCCTTTTTCACCAGGTAGCTTTCCAGTCACTCTTCCCTGGCCTGTAGCCTCGAAGGGGGTTGTTGTGACCAAGCTCCTGGACCCAGCACTTGGCCTTGTTGAACCTCATACAATTAGCTTTGGTTCATTGATCCAGTCTGTTCAGATCCCTCTGTATGTAAAGCCTTCTTACCCTTGAGGATATCTATACTCTTGCCCAATTTGGTTTCATCTGCAAACTTGCTGAGGGTGCCCTTGATCCCATCATCCTGTCCATTGATAAAGATACTAAACAGAGCTGGTCCCCATACTGAGCCCTGGGGAACACCACTTGTGACTGACCACCAACTGGATTTAACTCCACTCACCACAACCCTTTTGTCACAGTCTTCCAGTCAGTTTTTTACCCAGCAAAGAGTACGTGATAATAGCTCTAGATCCGATACAGAGAGAAACTGCAAAAATAGTATTGCTTCTGGCAGCTCACCAAGCAAGATGTGCTGTCCCGACAAAACAGTATTTGTACTGATATAACTGAATCTTGCTAATGAACTTGGTCAATATTGCTTTTTTAGTTAGCAGTCCAGGCTGAGGTAAGACATCTTGACAACCCAAAAGGGCATACAAGGAAAGGATACGTTTCCTCAGTTATTCTGGTTAAACTAGGTCCGGAAAATAAAAGAGATTTATTTACATCAGGGAAACCATTGTACTGAAAAGAAACATGGAATTGTCGAGCTTCTTTGGAAATAGAGAAATAATTTAGTAAATGACACTCTCCTTACCTAATGTTTTGACAGGGTCAGAATAGTCAGAATCTGTAAACTGTCCTTTAATGTTAGTTGCTCTGAACTTAAACCTGTGAAATAAAACCAAGAAGACTACAATGAAATGAAAGTTTATGTGCATTTTCTTAAATATTAATTCACTTAAAAACCTAAAAGCTATTTTTCAGTTTTAGTACAATATAAGCTAGAGCCATTATTCACCTGCTAAAGTGATGTTACGACATCAAGGATTCAGTGTCAGTATCTTAAATGTACAATCAAACTATATTAACTGCTTAGCTTAAATTTGGGCTTACTGAATTTAAGGACTCAGTAAGCATCTTTTGTTACCTGAAGCATTTAAAAAAAATAAAAATTGTCTCCTATATTTATACTCAGCCAAAAACTTTAAAAAGAGACACATGAAGATCACTTCAACCTCCACCTTTTCCTAATTGAACTACACAGTTTGTATGTTTGTATAAATGTATATTTCACTTAAATATTTCTCATGGACAAACATAGAGACAAATGTACTTACAAGTACTGTCTTCTTGGTTTCAGTGGGCCATTACATATTTTGTCTTGACTGCTTGGTATCATACATGTAGTATCAGCACCTATGACATATATCTCTTCTTTGCCACTCAGATCTTCTTTTCCTTCTACACAGGGTGGGTTTGGAAAGCCTTCATTTGTAAAATACGGCCTCGGTCTGTTGAAGTAGGCATCGTACCACTTAGTAACATTTCCATCATGCTGAGCTATTAGCAAGAAAAGAAATAATCAGGTGCAAATTACATTCTAACCAGATTGTAATTAAAGAAGTTAAATAGGAAATTAATTTAAGAGCTTGACAAGATATTGATGCCATTTACACAACAAAGTCTATAACTGTATTTGCACTTAACCCCAAATTTCCTTACTATCCACACAATCCATATTTTGTTAACACAGAGCAAATCAACTGAATCACACCTAGAAAATTTCAGGGGGAGTCTCACACATGAGCTCTGTCTGTAGGGGATGTCACTCGTGCAAGCCTCTTGACTTTGAAACAGTATGGCTAGGAAAGACAGTTAAAAGTGTTTATTCTAAAGACAATGATGACTGTTTCATAAATGAGTAAAGATGTTTTCATGAATGAAATTACTAGATTTCTGTAAGTAAACAGTACCCAGCAACTCAGGAGGAAAATTTTCAAAATGTTGCTTAATATGGTATTTACACATCCATTTGAGAGAATCTTCATAGCAATAGCTGTGAAGAAAATGTCTGTAGGATTAGCATTAAAATGCAAGATTCAGAAATAGATGAGAGATTTAATGTGGATGCTTTACTTCTGTACTTTGAAAACAAGCAAACCAAAGTAATTAGCTACTTGTATTGGGTTTGGGTGAGCTGGAGTTAATGTTGCCCAGAGCAGCTCTTATGGTGCTGTGCTTTGTACTGGGAGGCAGACAAGATGCCAGTGTTGTGGCTGCTGCTGAGCAGCGTTTGCACAGCACCGAGGCTGGCTTTCCAACATCTTTCCCCGCCCCGCTCTAAGTGGGATGGGGTGGGCAAGATCTTGGGAGGGGACACGGTCAAGACAGCTGACCCAAACTGATAAAGAGCTATTCCACACTGCCTGACGTCAGCTCAAGTATAAAAGGAGGAGAGAGGAGAAGGGGGTTGGGGTCATTCGTTGGTGAAGACGCTTGTCCTCTGAGCAACCGCTACGCGTACCAGAGCCCTGCTTCCCGGGAGAGGCCAGACATCACCTGCTGATGGGAAGTAGAGAATAAGATCTTGTTCTGCTTTGCTTCGCGCACGCGCGGCTTGCTTTTTGTTCTTTGCCTGTTTTTTTTTTTTCGCTCTTATTAAACTGCCTTTATCGTACCCTACAGGCTCTTCCCATCTTATTCTCTTCCCCTCTTGTCGTTCTGAGTAAGTGGTGGGGTGGGGAGTGATAGAGCGACTTGGTGGGTACCTGGTGCTCAGCCAAGGTCAAACCCACCACACTACCTGTAATTTGTCCTTCTTAGGCAAAGTAAACCTGACCATAAGATGCCCTATCATGAAACTCCCACTCACATTGGTAGGTAATTACTCAAAAGAGCATCATGGCACTGTTCATATGAGTAAATGTTCATCAGTCCATACAAGGGAATACACATTCTAACCCACAGTCTACAGAAGGGATTTATATCAATCCCTCTGCTCCCGTTATGAAATGGAAATATCAACTGCACATGACGGCATTCCTTTATGGGCAACACTGATAGCAACAGAAAAACAGCCTTGCAAAAAAAAAAGTTTCCAATTTATTTACCTTTCACAAATACCAATTTTTAACATTTATTTTTCAAGGAAATAGGAAATAAAGAAACATAATCATAGCAATAGGGCCAGAAGAACACTGATGACTTCAACCAGCATGACTGACTCTTCATTGGCAAGTGTTCCCAAAATCCAGCACCTAGCCCATAGGTATTGTGAAAGACACTTTGCTCTTAGTACTGTTGCCACAGCTAAAGCAACTTTATTAGTTGTTTTCTAACGTGAAAATACTGAGTCACAAGAAAATAAATAAAAGAGAAAAGACAGCCTGAAAATAAAGAAATATAAAACCCTGAAAACAATATTCAAGATAACATAAAATTTTACCTCCAGCTTCCACAACAAGAACTTGAATCTTCTTTATAGGGCCATGATCATCACTGTAATAACATATTGGCATTCTGATCGTAATTGTTGTAGCTGTGACAAGTAACGCCCCATTGGTATCATAAACTGGTGTCGGTTTCTTCTTAGGTCGAGGTGGTTCTGTTTTCAAACAAAGAAATGCCACAGAGATTTGTTCTAAAACATTTTCACTACAAGTATTCTGTTCAGACACATAGCTGAGTTACACAAGACAAATCTTCAGCATATTTTCAGGGACAACTTAATGTTCTACTTAATGCCTTAAGCCTCTAAAAACTGCATTCTGATAAATGCCACTATGTATCAGCTTTCAACTAAGAGAGAAAACAATAGAAAAACTGAGCCATAATTTTTCAATGGATTTCAATCAAGGACTATATTTTTTTCCACAACTGTGATACTGCATACTTAGCTATACCTCTGTGATATTCTTCTAAGCTCTCTGTTGATGGCAAATAAAATACTGAAGCCAACGATTACTTCACTGAGTCAGCACATGGTTGACAGTATCATTCAGATACAAATAACAAATGATTAGTGATAAAGAGCAAAACTGAGCTCTGCAATTCAAGGCTATCAGTTACGTCTTCCTGTTCCTATATTATGCGGCCTCTAAACAATAAAGACACACAGCTCTGTACTCACAGGTAGAATAGCAATTTCTTCAGCATTTATAGAGATGTTAGCTAAAGGTTACTTCATGAGACATACCTTTGATATCCATGGTTATTTTCAATTGAATTTTTGGCCCTGCACCAGCACCATTAATTGCATACACCTTAAAAAAACAAATACTTGTTATAGCGAGTATTTGTAAGAGCTTCAAATTGGTCAAATCTGGATATATTTGAAGCAACAATGAATGCTGAAACACTCCTTTTATCATTCACACTTTGCTAGAATTTACTTCACATTTCTTCACAAACCAAAGTACAGTGGCACTTCATCATTTGCAATATAGCTCTTACAAAAAGGAGAGAAACAAGCCCACTTAAAGAGCTATGTATGTCACCTCTTCTCATATCCTAGTCTCTGATTACTAGAACAGACTTCACGCACAAACTTCTAGCAAACTCCCCCTGCAGAACTGGACCTTTCATCTGAGCCAAATGAGCAATGCAAGAAGTGGAATTAAGAGAGATTTAGTCTTGTACCTGTGATGTTGTGTCGTCACAGGTTGCTTTGCTAGCACATGAACCAGTTGTCTAGAGTGTAAAGCTAGTCATTAGTGATGTGTCCAGCTCCCACTCACTCCACCCTCTTCCTTGCTCCTCTCGTTCCTCAGCCTTGTCCCTCTTCACATCCCAGTTAACATTCTCAGCATGTAAATCTCATATTCAGCCTACGTTTTTGTTCCTTATTCAGATTAATCTTTCATTCATATCAAAGAAAAAATCCAAAGAAAAACTATCAAACAGTTCTTACGCTGACATTATAGGTATGTCCTCCTTTTAGTCCTTCTATCATGGCAGTAACTGACTGATCTGTTTTATCAATGACACTAAGGTTGTGGATCTGGATGGCAGCAGGGTCATCTTCATTGTAAACCATAGCTTGATACACCTGAATATTTCCATTTGGTTCCGACGGTGGCACAAATGTTACTTGGAACTTTGTTACTTCGTCTGGTATCTTCTGAAATGTTATATTGTTAGGTGGGTCTTCAGGCACTGAAATAAGCATTACAGTGATCCACTCAACCAATTTACTGCTATTACTATTAGAGTGAATCTTAAAAAATTACAAATTTCTTTTTTTGCATATCAGTATTATTTCATTGGCATTTTCTGTTTTTATTAAAAACATCTGAAATACTTATTGTGTATGTAAATGTTTATAAAGAAAACAAAATTTAAATATTTAGTGAAATCCTATTCTTAATGATAACCTTTAATGTTACAAATATTAAAAAAAAAAAATTAAATAACCCTCAGTAGTCTCTACTGAGAAAAGTTTCTTCTGATTTTCTGCTCAGAAGTTCTGAAGGCATCATTATACCTTGAAATACATCTGGGGTAAACAAATCCTTGCATGGGTTGACAAGCAAGAAGCAAGTGTTAGTCTTGAGTATCCCTTTCTGAAAGCCCCCTGTCAACAGCAAGCTCCCTCCCAAGGTATAAACAAGCCACTCTGCTCCTAAGAGTCTCAGCTTGTCACAGTTAACTCTTTCAGAAAAAACTTTCCACTAGCCAATTCTCAGACGCAAAACGAAAACATACGTTTTTTCCACAGACAGGTTTTTGTCAAACACTTATTCCAGTAGCTTATTCTCAAGACAGCGAAGATATAAATCATTTTCCCAATGCCCTTATCCGAAAGAAAAGGCAGTAACATTTTTTCCAGGCAGCTAAATATTTATTGCTCTACCTGAGCAGACAAGTACGTCGCGTGACCTCTAAATAGTGAAATAGAGCAACTGAGGGTAAACACATTCGCTCAGACAATGATTTAGATGCAGCTGTCATACCTTCTAGGTTTTTTACACCAGCCAACAAATGCTAACTCAGGCCTCTCTGGAGTGAGTCTGTGTAAACTGGTCCTAACCCAGCCATATGCTAGACAGTATCAACCAAATGAGACAAGACAAGATGGAAAAAATAACCATTTCTCTCTAAGGTTACTGCACCTCCTAATGTATCACATTTTTACATAAGAGAAAAAGCTACCAAAAAAGATATCTTACAAAACAGACTCAGCTACCACCTAATTTATTCTTCATTAATTTTCCACAGTAAAAGATAGTATCAGACTCCAGGGATATATACAGGTCACAAAATCCTTAGAATTTAACATATTAAAGGCATTAGAGAGAGAGAGAAAGAGAGAGAGATTTACACATACTCATATCATATAATATCATTAGGGACATTGGATTTTCATACATCAAAGGAAAGATAAATGATAAATACATAATCTGTGTAGTATGCCTAAATCTGAAATTAACCTGAGAATACAGCTAAAAAAGCTGACCTGCACCTAACCTCTCTAGAGATAAGGCAATTGTAGTTTATACATGGTTGATAATTAGTTTGAATGAAACAAAACGTCAATATATTTTCAGAAAATATTTTTTTGTTGTTTTGTTTGTTTAAATATGCTTCGTGAACAATTTAAAACCAGCAAAGATAGTAGACAGAGCATAACCAGGAACTATGTACATAAAGCTAGGACTGTGTCTTCCCCAGAGTACATCTATGTATATTTTCCTAAGCAAACATTATCTGCTTTCCTGTAACGTAGTCTCTCGGTGTCATGAGGTGCCTACACAGTTCCTTACTCTCATCTCTCAGTTTGTTTTCTCTGCGTGACTTAACAGCACCAGTAACTTCTGTCACCTTAGTATCTATCTCATTCTCCACATTGTTTCGAACCTATGGAACAGCCGTCTCAAGGACAGATCCTCGAGGGCCTTCACTAGCAACCTCTTTCTACTAGAGAATACACAGACTGTGTCCTCAAGTCAGTACAGATACCATTTATAAATGGCAGAATTCACATCACCTAATTTTTATATAATTAAACTTTACATCAAGACCAAGGATGTTGTACGAAGTTTTCAATAGCCCATTAAGGGAAACAGGCATCTCTACAGGGGGGAAGTCATCCCTTCCCAAAACAGGTATCTTATATACACATACTAATACAGGTGGACCTCTTCATTGACTATAGAAGTAATCTAGATGGTTGTGTCCCACACATCCATATTTTGCATGAAGCAAGTTAAGATACCTGTATTACTAAAGGTAAATCACCATCATGTTTTTGTTGACTGCCACCTTTTTAAACATTAAAGAAAAAATATATTGTGAGGACAAATATGCATTAAAAGTGCACCGTGTGTTCAAGATTCTCATGTTTTTGCCAGATGAGAGAAAAACTGCAAAGTTTCTTTCATATAAAGTAGAGAAAATTACAAACCTGCTTCGAAAGTGGAGACAATTACTGGAGAACTAGCCTTGCCTTCGAGGAGTGCAGCATTAACATCCCCCGTAAAGGCAATGATTATTACAGAATATCTTGTAAATGCTTTTAAATCAGAAATTTCTAAGACTTTACTCTCATCATTCGTCTTCAGAAATTGAGCTTTATAATTGTCATTATCTACCTGTAAAATAATAATAACAATAATTAAAGAAAACCAAAACGAATACAGGACTTGAAACTGCCAAAAGCAGGACATTATTATTTGAACATCTTATTTAACTTTTATCTTTCCACTTATCTAAGCATTTACATAGAAGGGTTCACAAGAAGTCTTAAGTTACCAAGACTAGAAAGCTGCACAGGGCAATACACTCTCATCTCATTCATGTCTTGCCTCTTTAGCACTTCACGTAGTATGGGATTAAGGAGCTGGGCAGTTTGCTTAGTGCTGTCTTCCACCAAGCAAACATGAACCAATTGGTACACACTGGGTCAGGGCAACTGTAGTGATCTGACATGGGAATCAAACTAGGCAAAGATCCAGAACATGAGCAGATATAGAGCAGAAAAATTATCTGGAATAAAAAAAACAACACAACAAAACAGAAAAAGGAAATTGGGAAATAATATATAATGTGTATAAGACTGCAGAAAGTGCAGTTCCTTCTGGGATATATTAATAGAAGCACTACTTATAAGAGAGTGAGGCGGGAGTAATTGTCTCACTAGAAAAACTGGAAAGGAAAAATAATTGGGATTCAATCTAGAAAAGGCAGTATGGCAGAAGACATAGTAATAACTTCAAAACATAAAAAAGGATGATACTATTAGAATTTAAAATTACGAAACCTGCAATGATATACCTAAATACATAAATAAAACTATGGCTATAAGCTAGAACCAGCTATTGAGGGCTGCTGAGCAATTTTCACCACTGATCGTTTTTAAGAATAGGATAATGAATCATTTTTTGAGGAAGACTTTAGGTTGTTTCTGTGTTAGAGCAGGATAAGGACTATATTTTGTCTTGGGATCCCTATCATCCCTATATCTCAAACAACGTGTAGTTCTATAGCAAAATCCACCGTGTTGGACTTTATATCCAATTAATCTCTTCTAATAATAGCTTAAAAAAGGAGGAAAAAAAGGAAAAAGAAAAATTGGGAACTTTTCTAGCTTTTGATCAAGTATCATTTACAAAATTCTTTTTATGTCCATTCCCACTACTTCAGTTAATGATGTTTTCATTATTGTTTCTTCAGAGTGTAATTTGAAAAGAGTATTAGGTAGCTGTACAGTAGTTTTCCCACTGGATGAAATCTGTATTAAATGCAGCTGCTAAAACATTAGAATAGTACAAGCATACCTTTTATTTGACAGATATGCATCTATCCCCACTGAGAATTAACCTGAACTAAACTTTCTGATGGACTAAACAGACATTCATTTCCTGGGATGATCATCAAGGGCCAAAACACTTTTTCCTAACTGACTATCAAAAATCTGGTATATAAATATTTACCCAAGAGATAAAATACAACCACAGCACTACATCATTAAATGTATTTCTATTCTTCCTGAAGTTTAATGGTTCAGTTCCATTTTCCTTACTCATTTTCAGCGATGTTTTATTCAGGACTACTTTTAATTATAGTAGGCAGCAAAACAAACTAAATAGGACTTGGAGGAATAATGACAAGAAGTACTTTTTAGTTTTTGTGATCTATAAAACTGCAAGGAACATCCTAGCAATTCAAACAGAACCCTAGTGCATTCACTAATGAATACTAATTAGTATCTTTTAAGAATAGGGACATCACAAAGTAGAAAGCTGAAATTATTCTGTTCTGTGAGCTTTTTTTTATAAATCCTTTAAGATACTCAGTTGAGAATTAAAATGAGTAAAGCTTTATAGGAAGTACATACAGGAAGTTTGTGGAATTCCGATTCTTCATAATATGTTTCCTACTGGGACAATAAAATATATGCTCAAATTTTCACTGAAAAAGATTGTGACAGCTTTATTGGCCTTTAAGAAGGAATAGATTTGTCTACTAAGGTGATTATCTACAGAACTGACACCTGTAGTTACCAATCATTACACAGACAACATCTCATTACAAAGAATCTCTAAACATAAAGTCAGATATCTGAAACATATCTGAAACAAGATTGTTTATAAAAGCACATTTTCAAGTTCCTTCTGAATGCTGTCAGGCTAGTATGAAAGATTTCATAGTTCATCCTACTTCAGGAATTTTACTGTAACTTATACTGATAAGGTATTTATAACATTTTTATAGTACGGAATCAGATGACAATCTATAATTCAGCAGTTATCAGTCAGAGGAGAAATTGTTCAAATAAAAATTGATTAAATAATACACACACACACACAAAATCAAGCTTTGGAAATTGAATTTCAAAGTTTTATCAAGAGCAGAAAACTGAAAGAACTTTCTGTTTAAAGCCTTTAAATACTTGGAAGTAGTCTTTAATTTCTTTCCTATCTAACAGATTGATTCAGGATTTTTGAAGCAGCTAACAGCAAATTTTCCTGGGCAAAATCTGGTAAGCTCCTTCCCATTTTCACTGATAGCCGTATCTGTATAACTTCTGGAAGAACACGGAACATATATCCAACGTAAAACTTCTCATGTGCTCGAACTTAGAAAATTACACAGGGCAGGAAATGAGGTTTATTAATGGTTGTTTTAAGGAGTATTGTAAGGGTAGTAGAGAAAGGCCACTAGAGCTTTTCTCTTATGTCAGCCTTTTTTTGCTTATAAAGATCAAGGAGAAAGAAGTCTTATTGCTGTGCTACCAAAACACAGCTAATCTGATGGACAGAGCACCAAATGGGAAGTGGGAAATCTTGTTTGACTTTAAAGTTTCCCCTCTGGTGTGATCTAACACTGCACAAGTCACTTCCTTTTGCTAGGCTCTCCACTCTGGTTTGTAAAATCATGACAATGAACTTTTCCATCTTTTGAAGAAAAATACCACAACATTGTTGTTTTCATTGGTAAACAGCATTATTATTATTATTAATAATAATAATAATAACAGACGGTATACCTCCGCAAAGCTCAGCTGCCATTTTCCTGTATATGTTTATAGTCACGCTTTTTCTTTCTCCAAGTCCTTTAACTAGCACATCTTTTTTAATATCAAGCTATTAATTTACCTCCCATTAAGAAATTTATAAATGTACAATTAATTCTTATGTATGTGGAGTGTATGTGCAAATCGACACAGTCGTACTGTTTTTCAATCCAGTTTATGTCTGCCCTGTAATTTCTGTAAGAACATCTGCTGTGGTATTTATATCACCAAACCTCTGTATAACCACCAAAAATGAACCAGAGTTGCCTTACTGAGGTAATGTCTATGAGGTAGCATGTTGGTCCCGTGATGATGACAGGTTCACTCCAGCTGATATTAATACTGTGAGGAGATGTAGGTAAAACAATCACATTTTCTGGAGGACCATCTGGAGCTGTAGAAAAAAAATGATGTGTGTAAATCATAGACAAAGAAGTTCACAACAAATAATCTAACCATTTCAGTGGCCAGTATAGATTATTTTTCAATTTGAAAATAAAACATTTTCACACATTTAACATTATACATTGCTTAATTACATTATAATTTATTTCTTATACATAAAGTATATAATATAGTTTAGAAACACATCTTTCATTGCAATTTACTACAACTTTTCTAGAGTATGAACTGCCTACAACTTCATCTTAATTGAAACTATAGGATTTTTTAAATTACAAGTTATTTATTATGTATTTTACATGACAAGCAAAATACATATAGCTTTTCAGAAAAACAAGCATAATGTATTTGTTTATGTCAAATGAATCATTCAAAGAACAAGAAATTGTGAAAACACAAGGCCTTCTGCACGCTAGAAAAAAATTTCAGCAATGCTGGAAAGTACTAGTACAAATAATCTTATACAGAAAAAATATTTTCTAGGTTTCATTTCAGCTTATTCCTAACATGTTAAGAAATTCTGGAAAACAAAGAAAAAAAAAAGAGATAGGAGTTGCAAGGGGCATGAATGTTCACATTAAGAACAAGGATTTTCCTAAAATTTTATTTTGTCAAGGTGATACGGGGATTAACCTATCTCTTCCTTATTTATGAATAAGAAAATAATGAATTCATAATAATAGCATAGCACTTGTGAGAAAATTGTATTACTTTTTGATAATAACTGTGGTACATTTCAGGAAAATAAGATTCAGAATAGAAGCAACAACAGATTTGTAGATAATGCCATAACTTGGCTCCATGATGCCTTTTCTTTTTGGGTCTGCTACAGAAAAAGACAACAGTGATACATATCTGTGAAGAGCCTGTTAACAGAGGCAAGAACAGATTTCTACATATTTCCAGAACTTAGATTCATGGTGCCATTTTTTTTAAAATCTACCACAAAAAAAAAAATACAAAAAAAAATACAACTATGATTAACACATATCGGTGAACAGTCTGTTATAAAAAATGATAAAAGTGACCACATCTACCCAAACCAGAAGATGCAGTGTCTTTTCTCAAACATGATTAATGCATGAGTGTGTATTTTTTCACCATTTATCATAAGGTAGGAGGGCTTAATGAGGAAAATTAGAGTGCATACAAGGCTACTTATTTTTTTAGGTAGAAAACAGGTTGTGAAAAGGAAAAATTGCATGGAGGGAGGTATGCCACTATTGGAATTATGTGTGAAAGATTGATGAGAAACCATGATATTTTCCACTGTGAAGGTAATAATTTTGCATCATGGTTGCAGAATAAAACAGGAAAATTTGGAAGCTGATAAGGTCCTATGAGAGTTTAGTGTATTGGATACAGGAGGTAGATTGCAGTGCTGGGATTAGCAGCAATATACTAGACTTTGTAGGCAGGATCAAATTCAACCACTGGAAGCAGCAGCCCAAAATACTGAATAGCATGGAAAAACTGAACGAGGAGTGTAATTGAATGAACTATGAAAACACAGGAGGGGTGGTGAAAGAGAAGGCTGCTCAGAGAAGGGTGGCCGTCGAGTGGGGAGCTAGAACAGATAAAACAACACCCAAGGGCAAGCACGTTCCCTAAACACTAGAATTAGCACAAAGTAAGCTGATGTTGCAGGTAATACACGTCAGACGTTGCTCAGTGTCTCTCAGTGTAAACAATGCTTTCAGTAACTATGGCAGTGGTATTACATTTATTGCTAGATGACTTGTCTGAAAAACAGTATTAAATTATATATATATAAGTTCTCAAGACTTAGTTTCCAAACCAACCATGTTTCCAAAGGCAATTTCCCATTACTTTTTTATAGCATTAATAGAGTGTTTAATCTCTCAACATTTTGTTTTTCAAAAGCCACTTTAGTAGGTTTATGCATTAGACAAAGATGGTGTGGAATAATGTTAGAACATAACCTAATCTGCAAATTATCCAACCTGAAGTTATTTATATGGATAATTTTCTTATACAGTTTATATTTGACACATTTTTATATCTGTGCAAGAAAATTCTACTTTACTAAGCTGTATTTAAGATACTTCTGTAAAATACATGTGATCATCAGTGCCTAGTTTATTTTCATCGTGAAAAGTACAATATCAGACATTAACCGAATGCTATTGAAATTTAGGAATATTTTCTGAAATAACCTGTATAGTTAGAAAGAAAACTAGAAAATGAAATCTGTCTAATGTATCTCATGTCCTACAAAACACATCTTTTTAAAAACTGTTTGCTTCAGTGGGTAACTGCCATGTTCTGATTTAGGTTTGTTTGTGAAATGAATCTAGTCAATACGAGGCTGTGATATCGCTATACCCTTTCTCTTATAAATCACAGCAATTTACTCAGTAGAAATGACCTAGTCGTATTCTCTCATTCCCCCATAATCCAATCACTTCCTCTCATAAGCACTTTTCTCCTGGTTTTCAAATAATGCATTTTCTGTAACTAATAACCATCATTTCCTGATTATCATGCTTCTATCCTTGCACAGGAATGTGGGTCTTATGGAGGTCAGGGTCATCTTTCCCATCCATCTGTGTCCTGATGCTAAGGCAGCAGTTAAGTGTGTTAGCTTGAAGATAAGTCTGGATAGCCCATCATTTAGTATAATCCTCAAAAATAAGACTGAATACGCAAGTCTTCTAACAGAAATTCATGCATGTCAGTTTGGTTAAGATCAGCTCTTTTATTCTATTTCCCAACAAAAATGAAATGTGAGGTTCAGTTGTTTAATTCTATAATCACTTCTACCTGTATGTAAACATTTATGTCTTATATTAGGCCATAATTACTTTCCAATGTTGAGTTCTGACAGAATGAAAGGAACAAAGGAAAACAAGTTCTCTTCAGCAAAACTTGTCAGAAGAAAGGGCATAAACCAATACATGAAACCTCATTGCTTTTCACCACACAGAAACATTTCTTTAAGTATACCAAACAACTGGGCATCAGCAGGGCTGGGGAAAGGTGCTGAAAAGAGAAGCATAACCCTCTACCCCATGCATCTATGTCCTAGCCTTCATGGGACATTAGAACATCTGGGATTTTCCTTTGTATCTCAGTGTATTCTGGCATTAGGAGACTTGGCAGTTTAACAGAAAGCACTGCATTGTGTAACTGTATGAGATCCAAAATAAAATCAGTGATCTCACTGCTGTTCATTTTCCACCTAGCACTGACCCTCCAAAATTATTTTTCTCTTAGAAAGCCCAAGTTTGGCCAGTCTTATTCTTATAAATGTAAAAGTTAAACTCAGGGTAAGTGCAGGTGTGAGGGAACAAAGTTTCCCTAGCTATGGAAAACATTTCATGCCCTTTCCCTTACTGCAACACAACACTGTGGTCTTCTGTACTGGTAACTGCAAAAATCTAGGTTATATTGAAAATGTTTCATCTTGCAGAGTAGATTTGGCTCTTGGGTAAGTCATCAGCTACGTAATAACAGTGCCATCAAACTACTTTATGAGACAGTAGAACAATTGCTGTGAGGATAATCTGCAAGACAGAAGGCTGAATAGTTTATGTGTGATGTGAGAACTGGACTGTACTAAACAACCTATAATATTTCCCATGGAGTAGTGCTATAATTACTTCCAGTACAGAACGGAGCCATTATTTTTTTATTTTTTTTTTTAATTTGCAAATGAGTTAAAAGAACTCCCGCAGCCTTAGATTTACCTTCATAACAAGCAACTGAAAGAAATAGCTAAGATCCTCACCTTAGTCACTGGATATTCAGACTTATTAGGTATTTCTGCTTTAGTATAACAGTCAAATCCTTAGCAATTGTAAAAATATTTAGGGTTTCTGTTACGTAATTTTTGCTGTTGTTGAATTTTCATCTCTATATTCCGGGAAATGAGCCTAGCAATTTTCAGTTTAAATGTTGGAACTTCGTGAATATCATGGCTACAATGTTTTCTACAGGTTTGAGAGAAACAGAAATTTCTGAGAACCCAATTATTTCAGAAGAAAAAAATGATTTGATTATTGCTTCACAGCAAAGGTAACTTTACCTTTGGCAGAAGCAATGTCTTGCAGAGGCATCTCAGGGAAATCAGAAACAATGCCCTCCAATCTGCAAACACAACTCCCATCGATTTTATGGGCTAAGTACTCAGGGTATTTTACATAGCAGCTAAGCGCCCTTAAGCCCTAACAGACCCTGCACATTGGCCGTGTACCAGCAGGCTAATCCAGAGGATGCTCGGCCCTGTCCATGAGGGAAAGGAGAGGGGGATCGACACCTGTTCTCTGGATACATGCTGCGAGGCTCCCCAGAGTGCCAGATCTGTTTTGTGCAACACAAATTTCTCTTCCCTGCTACATGCGGTACCCTTCGCAAAAGACAGAGGGGAACTAAGGTTGTTTTTTTTTATTCTGATTAACAGTATTTCTAAAGACTAGTCTTTGGAAAGTATGAGGTCAGGTAGACCTGCCCTTGCTAAAGATCAGCTGCTGCTCAGGGAGGCTCCCAGCGCTGCTGAAGCACACCAGAGCTGCCAGCTGACTACCCAGCTGTGACATGTCACCTTCCTCTTTTTTTCCTTCTCAGCTGATTGTCATTAGCACAGGAAAAAGAACAGCACTCAGCCATCATATCTGGATTAGTGTCCATGCTTTCCCGAATCCATAGTGGTGTGTTTTGCTCACCTCTTGACGTGTCGCTGACTTAGCTCACAGAAAATTTGTTGGTGCCCACTTCCCTCAGCACAGACACAGACCAGCAGCCTCAGACAACATTTGGGTTGAAAACAACAGTGGAACTTTTCTAACTTCTACCCCACCACTCTTAGTTAAACTAGCTAATAGAGCACACAAATAGCCTACTGCTGAGAACAACACTGTATTGGCAAGGAAAGGACTTGTGCAGTGGAATGAGAATTTTGTACTTTTAACTACCCTCTCCTCAGTGGGACTGACAGCAAACTAGTTCTCTCTTATAACAAATTATCACTGTTCAGAGAGGAAATCACAAAGAGGATCCTAACTTCATGTGATTATATGCATTTTCATATCTGCCTCGCTGTCCAGTTTAAATTCCTAACTTGCCTAAACTCACCAACAATT
The DNA here is from genome assembly GCA_013396935.1 of Baryphthengus martii. Lineage (NCBI taxonomy): Eukaryota > Metazoa > Chordata > Aves > Coraciiformes > Momotidae > Baryphthengus > Baryphthengus martii. The sequence continues at coordinate 98,356 of VWZK01003533.1, read as the reverse complement.
TTTTTGAAGAGAAGTATTTGCATATGTCAGCAGCTGAGATCTATCCATCTAATAGTAAGAAATCCCTCAAGAGCTGCTGGCTCAGGAGTTGCACAACTTCTGTTAGCTATTTTCTGCTCCATATGGGGTTATATATCTTTTAGTGGTTTTTTTTTTCCCCTTTCACTTAAAATATTGCATTAATTCACAGGCATAGCAGCCCCATAAGAACCACTGGACAAAGAAAGTAAGTGCACATGAGAATGACACTGCAGCTGATTCCAGTACTTCTCAATCCAATGACTCCTGTGCTTTATGTGACAAAAGGGCTGTCATGACGTTCACTACCACAGTATCCAAATCTCTTTGCCCTCTGGGGCTTAGAAGTTCTCTGTTGCAATTTCTCATCTGCAAACAAGACAATAATATTTCCTTACCTAGCAGAAAAAGTGTGAGGTACTTATAAGGACAGATGGATGTCTTACTGCACAGAGAGTGAACAGATATTATGAGGAATATTATATAAAAGCCTTCTGAATTCACATCACATGACTGCAAAAACACAAGTGGAATAAAATAAGTATGTGAACCATTGAATAACCCCTGGCACACAACTGTTTACGTCCTAGGTATCTCTACTATAACTACTTTGGAAGGGGAAAGGAGTGACGGAGCTGTGATTTAGTCAGGCCACTCCTGGTAGTTCTCAGATGTTCTACATAGGCCAGAGACTGGATGTCAGATGTGCTCTGATCTAGGCTGGTTGCAGACTAGGAGGGAAAGCTATATATCCCTACGACAATTGCCTAAATAATTTATGTTTCATGTCTCCTTCTCTCAAATATCTAGCGATGACTTATCGTGACAACTAATTCTTCTCTTACTTGGAAATAGAGATCCTCAGCTGAAGCATGACAATTCTAATACAGGTTATGAAAGTCCTGTAGGTATTTACACGGCTACCCTGATTTGTAATCTCTTTAGGTGGATAAGGTATTGGAAAAAAAAAAAAAATCTTAATTCCTCTGAAATTGTTGCTTAAATTCCATTGCCAGGAACATACAACAGAATTTCAGGAACTGTTACGGTGTTAGTGAACAGACTTTTATTCAAAGAATTAAAAAAAGGACTACTTTTCACTGACACACCCCACACATGAAGATATAATGAAATTGGCATATCAACCCAAACCAGCCAAAAGTCAGACCTACCAATTCTAGACATAGAGTGAGGCTGAGAAATGAAACTGCTGCTGGGTAGGCAGTAAATACAGCAGAGCATACAAAAGGATTAAAATCTGAAGCAGTGTCAGCTATGCATACCTACCACATGATTTATATAATGATATTTCATATGTGGAGAGTCACAACAAAGCCTTACTAACTTCACCGGTATTGTTGGTCTATAAAGAAAAAAATTCTATCAATTCTTACTTATTTAGATGAATATTACATTTTCGTAGCATTATGACACATGGCAGACATCCTTACTTACAGCCAGGAAGGGTTTGCGTAGAAATCCAAGGTGAAGAACTGCCATAACCAACATTCGTACTAGCAGCAACTGCAAATCTGTACCATCTGTATTTCTTTAGTCCATACACTGTCACTTCTATCCAGTCAACCATCACATTTTCATATATATATTGATGCCTCTCATGTTCAATACAGTCCTTAGTTTCCCAGTTGCTGCAGTGGATGGACTGTAGCTGTGTGGTAATCTTGTAGTTTTGAAAGTAGCCAAGGATAGATTTCGGTGATCTCCAATTCAAAGTCACACTTGTTGATTGCACGTTGGAAAAAACAATATCCCTGGGAGCACTAGGAACTGCAAATTAGAACACTTGTGAGGTATCTTCATTTGAGTGAAAAGTGACTGCATCTAAACCCCTTTTATCCAGTGTGGAAAAAATATTTTAACAAGCATCTCTAAAGACCAAGATTCAATATCATACGGTTAATAAGGAGCAATTGCATTGGCATAAATCACACTGTACATACATAGGTGACATACATTTATTATAGCTTTTGAGATAAAGAAAAATACTTATACATGTGGCACGCCGGGACAGCTTTTAGAGGTGTGACACGGTTGTGGCTACACTTGGGGTTATATCTCAACTGAGGGAGGGAGTATCAAGCAAAGCTATTTTTGGTCTACCCGTAGCATCTTTCACTGCTGTTGCTAACTGGGATTCCTCACCTCTCAGAAACATTCATTGTCTCCCTCTCTCTCTTGGTTACATAGGAAAATCTCAAGCAACATTTCAAGGTTTCATAAGTGTCTTGTTTCACCCTCTGAATAGAAACTATCAACAAATGCAATATATGTGTCTACAGAAGTACTTTACAAACTGGTCAGCAAACAACAAATTAAAAGAATGCCAACAGGAAGAGCCAAATAAATGGCAATACAAAGCAAAAAAAGAAACTTCTTATAAATTTTGCTCCCATGTATTTATGTGCATACATATATGGGGGTACACACAGGTTATACTCATGTACATGGAGAGAGAAGTAGTGCATGTATGTGCATAAATATACATACACACATGAGCATACATTTATCCGTATCTATTTTAAGCCAACAGTGTATGCCCAGCTTTCATAGACTGGATGCAACATATGGTTTTGTGCTATATCACATAGTCATACAGTAAGCTAATATTATCTCTAAGACTGCGTAAGATAATACTAATACTCTCTGTGGTAAAAAACTGTGCAGAGAAATCAGCTCAGAAATCATTTTGTGCACTTAGCTTTAAAGAGTGCTTTAGACTCTTTCAGGGAAGAAGTATTGCTGGTAAAAGAAAAACACATGATACATCCCCAAACTGAAACTGAAGAAGCCCCAAGGCTTACATAAAGAATAAAAGGATCCCAGACCAACGTTACTGGGGAAGAAAAAGAAAACCCTCCATTTTTATCACCCTTGTGGGAATATTTGATCTCTGCTTTCATCTGCAACAATCTGTTTATAAAAATCATCATAACATAACAAGCTTAAGCTTCTCCACTAAATAGCCTTCTCCACTTCAGCCTTGAGAAGGCTTAGGAGAGACCTTATTACAATCTACCAGTACTTAAAGGGTGGCTATCAAGAGGAAGGAGGTTCCCTTTTTAGAAGGAGTCACATGGAGAAAACTAGGAGGAATGGCTGCAAGTAGCTCCAGGGGAGATTCCATTTGGATTCCAGCCTAAAGTTCTTTACAATGAGAACAATTAAACATTGGAATAAGCTCCCAAGTGAAATGGTGGACTCTCCTACCCTGGGCAGTTCTAAAATACAACTTGACAGGGTGCTAGGCCATCACATTTAAACTTTTTTACTTAAAAGGTTGGACCAGATGATCCTTGAGGTCCCTTCCAACCTGGCATTCTATGATTTTATGAAACAGGAATATTTAACAAGAAATATAAGTTTTGAGTCAAACCAAGCTATGATGATGAAAACATCGAGAAATCCAAATCCCTTTGAATGAGTCCAAAGCAGGTGGAGGCTACAGGAGAGGGGCCAGGCACAGAAAGTGCAGGCACTTCCCCTGTCCTTCCACTCAGCTCTCATGCACATGTACAGAACATTGCAGCAGGCAACAGCCCCACATGCTCCCACCCTGTGACACACTAACCAGAACAAGAGCAAACCACCTAACAAAAACAATCTTCACTAGAGACAGCTTTCATCATCATACTCCATGCCATCAAAATTGTTATTGGTATGAAGAGGAGTACAGGAAGCAGTGAATAAAAACAAACCAGGCAGCAGCATTCTTGCTTGATCACAGTTTTGAAGATGTAAGACTCAGTTTGTCCACTTTAAAAAAAACCCAACATTGCAATATTTTCACAATAGCTCTATAAACTGTATTTCCTAATTGTGTACAAGTTACAAGAAATGGCTTAGTTTGACAATTAGTTAATGGAAAATAAAGACAGAGAAATGTTCAATGGTTATTATAAAAAATAATGTATTTCCTTTAAAAATTCTCTATTGTAACATAAGCTATTAATATCTGTTGATACTGCAAAGAATACAAATCTCACACACTCAGTTCTGATTATGATGATGATAAGACATGGAATAGAATGTTTAAAAATATTTGAGTGAAAAAGAAAGATTGGATCAAATACTGAAACGGGCTTGGAATAAAGTCGATAGCAACTGATTGCTTGCTGAGTGCCAAGAGAAAGGTGGAAACAGACACCTTCACTTGCTCAAACGTGCAGCTGGTAGAGCCATGGCTGGCACAACTGCAGTCTCTGCACCTAAAACAAGGCAGGGTAAAGAGGCTAGTCATAGACAGAAAGAGCAGTGCCCATGTTCTAGCCAGCATGGTGGGCTTTCCTTCTCAAGGAGAGTACCCTGTTCCCCCAGTTTCAATATGGATGATGATGTCAAGAAGAATCAAGAGCTAGCAAGGTTGCAGTAAAGATGTAAAAGATGCTTGGCAGTTTCACAGAACTAGGAATTATGCCAGGAAAAGCAACAGTGGCTCTGATTTGCAGGCTCTCGCAAGGAACAAAAAAAATCTAATAAAGCTAGTGAGCTCTCCTTGCATTTCATAGGAAGAGATAGACTCCCATAGAGCAGGGGAAAGAACGGAGGGCAGAAAAACGGTGTCTCTCTGTCTTGTTTCCCATTACCTACAGAGGGAGCCCATTCACATTACCCTTGCAAGACTGAAGATCGAATCTGTCATTATTTCAGTGAGTAATCCCACATGAAAACCACCATTTTGAAAGATAAATGTGCAGGTATCACGATAACATATTAGACAAGTATTTCTTCTTTCATAAAAAAAAGCTTTTATTCTTATCTTATGGCGCCATTTTTTCCAGTTTACTAAGACCCATATAAACGAAATATTTCTAACCCATGAAAGAAAGAATCAGTTGGCAGAAGACATAGGAAAATTGTATCCACTGGTGCCTAGACAGACCTTTAAAAAGAAATCAGAAACAAAAAGTCCATTTAAAATCTAGTCCGTTTTATCTCATTGCTCACATAGACATATCAAATACAAATGTAATCTCTCATTAGATCAAACAAAAAGATCTGATCTGAATCTGAAGCAAATCAGAGGTTCACTCTGAGGGCTGTTGTGAGAAGCAGTGACACCCAGTGGCACATTGTCTTTTGTACTTGATGACTGTGTTCAATGAGACAATTTCAAGACAACTATGCTATTGGGTTACAGATACAAAGGGGATTACAATTACTCTAGCATGGAGAATCAGATTTCCATTCCTCAAGAATGACTAAAATTCCCCCAACTTTTTCTGTCCACAGATGGTACTGATTTGAACAAACCCTTCCATGCTTCCTAGAGTAATCATGCAGCTTGTTTAAATTTTCTAAACATGACTCAACTATGATGAAGTGATCACTGTTCACTCTAAAAACAATTAAAGCCAAAAATCACATATTTTTCAATTATTCTTTCAGATTAAATTGGAATTCTAACAAAGATCAATGTATCTGCTCTTACACCTTGCTGATTGATACGTGCCTAACAGAAGCTTTACTGTTATTCCTGGTTTCCAGAAACCTTAAAGAAAAGGCATGAAAAATGCTGTGTTTGTGGTAGTGTAGGCCACTGATTGGCTAGGACTGTGCTCTGATTAGCTAGCTGGCATTCTAGTGCTAATTCCATATTTAAATTTCCCAGGAATCACAGGTAGGATCCGTTAAGGCTCATCATCACACACTAGACAGTCTTTCCCTATTGAATTATATTTCTATAATTTAACCAGCTTTTTGAGTAGGAACTTTTTCAAAGTCTTAATTTTTTTTTGTGCAATGTACTCTACCCTTCTTCATTTAATAGCTTTAAATTCAACTTCTGAAAGCCAGCCAGGGAGCTGGCAGAAAGACTGGCTGTGAAATGCTGTTGAATTTAGTTTCTGGAGTGGAGGAGGAATGAGGTATTTTCAGGTTCATCCACCATTGTTCACATGATGGCCAAACTCCAACAAAAAGTGCCTGAAGCCAGATCCACATGGGATTTTAAGCTCCTAAAACCTATTTACGTGCCTGAACTCCCACTAAAGTTGACAGGAAGCTAAGCACCTAAATAGAAGTTACTTTCACAGATCTTGGCCCCAGTTCCATACACTCGTCTGGCTGCAATGCTAATCAGCCTTTCCAAAGCTGGAGGACTGCTCTGAGATTTAGTTTTCATTTGAGAACCTAAATGAAAGAAAATTCCCGATAAAAAAAAGCACAAAGGGCTATGCAAAGACTCAGATCCAGTTGAACTGGGCCAGTGGAACTGGTTTGAACCAACAGAAATGCTCAGTAGAAAAAAAAAATCTTATTCACAATGCATAACCTAAGGGCAGCAAAGGACACATACACAAAAAAATCTGAGAAAAGAGAGAAGTTATGGCTTTCTGTAAAGTCTTCTGTGGAAAGCAATGACTACAGCTGCGCGGGCCGGGAACAGAAGAGGGTAACATGATAGGGCATAGTTCCTAATGAAGTTAATAAAAAAAAGTCTGCCTACAGAACAGCTGCTTGTAGCTGGAGTTTAGATTAAAAGAGCAGCGGCAGCCTAGAAGTCTGTTGGGTGGTATTAAGAGCATCAATAGGAGGAAAGTGAAGAACAAAGTAGAACAGATAGCAGTGGGCACACAACAGAAAGTCTTCAGAAAATGGAGGTATTGGAAAAGAAGAGTAATATTCATTATTGATTATTAATTTTTGAAAGCTTAGTTACCCAAAGGAGTTCCCTAGGTTAAGTTGATAACACTGATGATACTAAATACTACTCTAGCATAGACTACTAACTGCAGGGGGACTTGTCATGATATAAAGTCCTGCTCATGATGAATAAGGACATCACAAATAGGTCCCAAATGGTTTTACTAACATAAAAATGTAAAAAACTGTAGACTGTTTTTCCCATGACTTAGGACTGATACTATCAGATATGCTTTAAAGAAAATTGCACAGTTGAGAACATCTTAAAAAAGCCTCTCTGGACCATGTTAGTTATTAGCACATGAGAAAACTCAGCCTTTAACTGTGGGATCTAAGCACTAAAAAATCAAATCCCACAAATCTAGGGAGAAATGTACACCTCTAAGATAAGCTTAGAAAAGTAGTGACAAGCTGTCAGTGCTCAAGCATTAAATCATAACACTCAGCTTTCCAACAAACTTGACCATTGTCTGCTTTCCAGTAAACAATGCATTTGATCTGTAAATGCTTTCAATTGTAGCTATGTCACCACCATTTCTTATACATTAATGCACAGCTGATCTAGTCTTTACAAAAAGATAAATATCCTTCATCCTACACTATATGATTCTTCTATTTTTTTTCTACCCGCTTATAAAAATAACATCAACACAATTTCATTGACATCAACCAATTGATCACTGCATTTGTCTATTGAAGATCTGCCATCAACATCAGACCCTTTATCTTACATTCAGACACAACAACCAAACAGAAAATTAAATAAAAAACCCAACACATTACATAAAGAAAATGAAGTCTGGCAGAAAAACAAAAAATCATCTTCAGGATTCATGGTGAAAGAAACATCGTTTCCTTGAATATGAAGAAGGCCTTAAGCCCCTGCTATGTTTTGTGCTCCTCACAAGCCTGGATGACAAAAAAGCCCACATTTTCCAGTGGGCATCTCCCTCCTGGAGATACAAACCTAGAATCTTTAAAGGTTCTGCTATGCAGACTGAAAATATATTTTGTGCACAAGTAACAACAGACAATGTTAATTTGCCACATCCACACCAAAACACCTAAGAAACTTTCCCACTGTCAATCCTTTTAGGCACTACTCTCCCTCATGCATAAGGCATACTTCTGTGTATAGCTACAGGTTAGTATTGGCCAGCAAAACTACACACAGAATAACATAAAAAAATGTTTCTTGAACATATTTCTAGCCATATTTCTTTTAAATGTAAGTTATGAATGAATCTCTAGTTAGCAGAAAACAAATGGTAAGGACTGTTACTGCAGTACAAAGGGAGCTTCAAAATGTTACAAGACTCTTGTTCAGTTCTAATATTAAGAAAGGCTAGCAGTAAGGAGGGGAAAATTACTCTGCATGTCTTAAGGCTATAATCAATATGATTAAATTTTTCGGAGAAAAATAAAAATCTATCAATAAAAATCTAAACTAAAAAAATTGAAAGCAGCAACAGTTTTCTTTTGAATATTTGTGCCTTGAACTCCACAAGTGGCTTTTTGCTTGTTTTATTTTTATTCTTAACTGACTGTTACACTTGTCCCAGACTTGCGAGTTAACTGAAACTTCACAGCTTCAGTGTGTCTTTTGGCGTAAGTTTTCTACTATTTTATGGCCCTTTCATCCATCAAAAAACTCACTTAACCTTAATGAAATTTCATTTTAATATGTGCATTTTTTGCAAATAATACAAGGATAGATAGCTATTCAATCATGAAATCCTGACTCATTTATGCATGTGTATGTGCTATATTATCTTTCATATCTTTACAATATATTTAATCACAAAGTAATATTACCACTGCAAAGCTGACAGTTTTTATAACATACTGCAGCTTGGCAGAGGTGGTTTACCATGACAATGGAGCTAGATTAGACACAAAACATAACTAATCTCCTCATAAATTTGATCTTCATGATTCATGTTTCTTTGTACCCAGATATGAACAAATTTACCTCAAAAAGAAGGCAAATAATCTTGCTAAGAATGTAAAGGTCAGTGAGACACTGAGCCAAATTCGATTTCACTTTATGTCAGAAATAAATGCATTGTCAGTGACTCAGTGCTGGCTACATACTCTGTGACTAATCTTAGACCACCATAAATAAGAAGCTGACAACAGCTATAAAACTGTTTCCATTCCCATCCATGAATCTCCAATTCCTAGCATCCAGTCACCACAAAGCAATTCATGCAAAGACACAGTTAAGGAAATGTCCTAATAATAACTAGTTTGTTGTAAATATGACTAAGCAACAACATGTAAGCCAATGTTAAACCATCAAGAAAAGGTCTGTGCAGCATATGTCGAAAAAAACCCACATGTATTGTAGTATAAATCCCTTACTTAGGAAAACTCATAGTGCTAAGACACATAAAGCACATGTTGTTACAAAATAAAGTGTTGGTTTTTAGCTTTTGCAAGCACAACTCTGTGTCACATAGAGCACAACAGCCCAGCGGTCTGTCTTTCAAGACCAGGCTCAGTACCACAACCACAGCTTCTCCAGGCTTTCCTCAAGCACTAATTAGTAGTCGACCTCAAATTTCTCAGAAATCCCCCAAACTAACTTTCCTAGTGTCAGGCTTCTTTAACACCATGAGAAGCCTTTCCCCAATGCTCCAAGGAGTGAATTACCTGGGAAGCCTCCTGTTTTCCTTTGTACCAGAGAGTAATATGCCTGCTATAAGACTATCTCCAAAACCTTCAGTTTTTGGACAAATCCAATTTTAATCAGGCATCAGCCCACCTGCCTGCATACCCATTTCCAGTTTCAGTGTTGCTCAAGCTCTGAGTCAGGGTTGGCTGTTCAGCAGCACTGATTTAGAAGGAAAAATGTGGAGTTACGATTGCAGTTGAGAAGTGAACTTAGGTGCATGATGACACGCATCCACATTCGGCACAGCAGCAAAGCTCAGCAGAGTATTTCCAGCCAATGCTGTGAGATATGTGTATGCTCATCCCTAATATTTAAACAATGCTTCCTTCTAAAGGGAGTTTTGAATTGTGGTGGTGGACAGGAGTTTCTGAGCAAACAAGAGGGCAAATGACTCAGGCAGAAGTCTGAAGTCGCCAAGGCGCTGGACAGAAGGGGACCAGCAGAGACTAGAAAATGGTAGAATTTATAGGGGAGCTGTTGTTTATGAGGAAATCAACTTAGAGAGAACATTTTTTAATCAGAAACAGGTATGAATGTGCCACCTCATTGTTCAAACAGGAGATGCAGCCAGGCTTTAGTGGGAAGGACCGTATCACAAGGAGGGACAACGATCAAAGTACAACCCAGGCTATTTTCACAGTGTTGGTCACATTATGCCAGCAAGGGGCTGCTCTGCTTGTCATTTGGAGCTCAGCCATTTGATCTGGAACCAAAGCGGCAGTAGTTCAGCTGATGATACCAATGTGGTCTCAATTCACTCAGACATGCACATCTGCAGGTCTAATTTTAAGAAATGTGGAAATCAAAGCTCACAGTGGGGCACTAAGACTTTGTGAACAGGAGACATCCAAAGGCTGAGCCTAAAGAGGTGCATGACACTCAGGAAGCTACCAGCGCCAAGTCTAAGCATAATGGTAAGTCTGATCTCCTTCAAGTTTAGATGTCTGAATCGTCATCCAGAACCTAAACCCTGTTGCTGACATAGACTCTTGTATCTATTATTTGACAGCACCGAGGAAAACTCACTCTTTCAGTTGAAATATAGATGAGAATCAACTTGTCTTTTAAATTATTTGGTAACTTATTAATTAAACTATTACAAAAGCTATGCTTCTAAGCATCAGGGGATACAGTCAGCTTTCTGAATCCTGCTCGCTGAACAGTTTTGATTTTTATATTAAACTGTCACTGAAGAGGAAAACAAGAGAAATAATCCTGAGAGTAGAAATCATCCCTAACTGTGGAAGAGAACTCAAACAGGCATTTGCTTCCCGGATTGGGAGCTGGGGTCCTCTCCACTTGTCATTTAGAAGATAGGCATATAGCTATTAACACAGAAGCAATGCTGTGTTTTGCACAGAATTTCATCTCCAAGTTTCAGGTGCCATATGAAAGTACAGCCAGAGTTAGGTGAAGCGTGAAGTGTACATGGAGAGAGAAAGCAAGACAGACTTTGGGTGACAATTTTACACTCCAATGCCATAAGACTGTCTACATTCTTCTTTGGCTTTGGCTCACAATTTTCTTTCTTGTTAAAAATTCCTATTCAACAAGAAGTATGACAAAGTCTGCTTGAAGAAGTTAAATACTTTCTCAAACGCACAAATTCTGAACGGCTTTATTGTCGATCAGTGAAGCCATAGCCTTGGCCACTGGTAGAAACAAAACAACAAAAATTTTGCTCCCCCAAAATTTCTCAGACTTGCAGTATCAAATATGTTAAGGGTACTAAGAACAAAGGAGGGATTATAAGACAAAAAATAACAGGTGATCAGAAATGAATAAAATAACAATTCAAACTCAACACAGAAAAAGGTACCCTGTGCTTTTTTAAATGTCAATTCTTATCAACAAGCATATTCTAAAACGGGAGAAAGAGGAAGCCCTGTTTCTCTGTACGCACTATTAGTAAGAAATTTAAACAACAGGATTTAGTTGACTGAATTGAAGCAGATATTTAAGGCCTGCTTGTTTCATAGTCTTCATTTAAATTAAACAAAAGAATTAAATCGAATAATTTCTTACCTTTTTCTGGAAGTGTACTGGCATTGCATATCTGTTCTTCACCATCACCAGCAGATGTTGCAGCTTTTATTTTAAATTGATAAGTAATATTGGAAAGCAGATTTCTAAAAGTATGCAGTGTATCATAAGATGAAAAATTTGTAGAATTTCCTTCAACTGTTATGATATAATGGGTAATTATACCATTGGATGAAGCAGGAGGGTCCCACTGCACTAGGATCGATTGCCAGCTCGTTGCAATACAATGAACATTCTGGACAGCTTCTGGTACTTAAAAGATATACATGCACCGAAGATTAACATTCCCACACAATTAAAATGGTAATCACAGAACAATATAGTCAGAGAAGTAGGCCCAACATCCATCATGAGGGTTAATAAAGACTAGAGACACAATCCTTAGATGAACTCAGTGAGGAACTGATTTAGCAATTGCCCAAGAACTGAGTTAGAGGGAAAGGAAACAAAGCTGCAGCTAGCTGAGCACAAAATCTGAGAAAAACCTATAAATTGACTAGGCCATGCTCCTGTGGGCAGTATCTCTACAGCACTTCTGAAGAAAGTGCCACAAAAATGGAATGTCAGTGATGAAATAAGACAACTGATGGATGATCATGGCTCTTGGACAGGACAACCTCCAGCTGCAGAACTCCGACAGCCAACCTGAACCAGTTCAGTGATGGTCCAGATTCCTCATGGTGTTGTAAAAGTAGGGTATGACAAATAGCATAATTTTTCTCAGTATCCCTGTTCTATCAGCTGTGGAAAGAATATTTCACTGGAAGTGTGGTCTTGAAAAAGTGTAATCATCATAAAGGATCTATTGATACTTCATCTGTTCCCTTTGCTGTCAGTATAAAGGAACCTGGGAGTTTAGACACAGCCCCCTAACCTTTGCTAGTCCCCTGATACTGACAGCCCCTTACAAAGCACACAAGCCTGTGGATTGCTCTGACCTGGCAACGGAGCTACAGTTTTGCACAAAGGCCAGATTCACAGACCTTCAGAGCTCCTGGGCACTCTTTCAGTGAATGTTGAATATTCACTTCCATGTGATATAATTTTTAATTTTGAAACAATCTGCAACTTCAAAAGGTACATGGAAGGCACAAGACAAAACTGCACACAATGGATTAATTAAGCCAGATATATTGCACAGTCCTCCCCAGTTGTCAGAAAGATACAAGATCTAACAAATCGGAATATTTAATTAGTGGCTAGCTTCCCTTCCTAAAATAAATTTTTTTAAATGTTAAAAATTTGTATTTGTTTAATACAATTTCCAGTTCATTTGCCAATCTTTTGTCCAGCTGCTTTTGATACTGCTAAAGTTTCAGTTATTTTCACAGAGATCTGAATTATCACTTTGATCTGCAAAGACTGATATCTATCTAGTTTTCCTGCCTTCATCTGTGATGCTATTAAAAGATTTATGGTAGCCATGTAAGCCTTTCATTTCAGATGAGGACATTTCTAATTCTACATTTCCGACATCAAACCTCAAACTTGGCCTATCCGGTACCACAGAAATGTGAACCAGTGTTATATATGAAGAAGACAACGAGATAGTGTTACGTTACATTTTCTTTGGAGAGAAGAGGAAGACTGTTGCTCTGTCAAACAAGGAAAATAGATATAAAAAGAACTGCTGCTTAGGAAAAGTCACATCTAACCTGATTCCATCGTTGTAAACTGGACAGCATTACTGAACTGATTGCCATTCCCAAGCTTGGTAAACGCAGAGACACTGATAAAATAGGGGCTGAACGGTTCTAAACCAACGATGTTTGCCTCATGGCTTGAACCTGAAATGTTCTTAAGGAAAGAAAATTTATTAGTAGGCAATTAGTCTGTGTAAAAGTTGTGGGCCTCACATTGAATCCACTGAAATGAACAGATTTAGAGCCATAGTCTTTCCTCTTCTACCCTGGGTAGCTTTCAGCCAAAGTAGTCCCTGAGCTCAACAAATAAGAATGCAGAGTCAAATTCTTCCTTTCCCTTCTCCCTCTCCCTCTTTCACTGTGACTTGTGAGGAAGATATGTAAAAGGATGGTATCATAGTTACCACAGCATTGTTACAACAGATTAACTCCACATATGCCTGTTTTTACCAATACTGAGAACTCTTGTCACTTCCACATCACCACATCAACCTCCTCTCACCTTCTACTTCCTTACTACACCTCTGCAGTGAAAGAGGTCATAGGTCATAGCTTCTCAATTCTTTTACTTTAGCTGAACCAGACACACAGACTGATGAAGAGCTTTGAAAAAAAGCTAAAAAAAGTAGTTCAGTTCCTGTTAGATGTTTTTCCCAGAGCGTGAAAAGCATATTTTGGGCAAATAATAGCAGCAGGAAGAGAGCTGAATTTCAGCATGAAAACCTGGTGAACATCTCGTGAGATTCAAGTTATCGGAGAATTACTGTGCTTAACTAAAATATTTCTATAGAAATTGCTCTGCTTGTCTTGCTGCCACCACCTAAACCTATTTTCTTGCTCATATAACGTGACAGAACACGAAAAAATGTGAAGCACTTCATCCCACAACAGGTAATAAGAGCAGACTGCACAAGGGGTAGCACAGTAGGGCCACTCCGCAGGGACTGATGCTGAGGACGCTGGAGTAATGAAGCTCCTCACCATCCCACATGTTCCTTATGCTGCATGTCTTAAACGAGTATCTCACTGCAGCAATGTCTTTTCCCTGAAGCTTTTACAAGTGTCTCCAGTGAATAGAACTTGCTATACCATTTCTAAGCCTGAGGTGCCATCCTGGCCTCAGCCTGCAGCTTTTACAGTTCATGGTGCATTTCTTGATGCCATCCAAGCAATCAGATTTAAGCAGATATAAATGTCTTAATTAGTTTTTGTATGCAATTTTATAGCATCTATTTCAGTTAAAGTTTATTCAGTTATTCTTATTCTGCAAAAATAAAAGAATGCAAACCTTTAATCAGATTTTGATCATTTTTTAAAGTGACTAGAAATGTTTGTATTTCATCTTGAATCTTGAAAGTCTGCAGATACTAAATTGCTAAACAGAGGTAGTCAGAAAACAAGTAACTTCTGTCATTTTCTAATGTCAAACTTAGAGTGAAATATGAACTAAAGATTAATCAAGCTCATCATTAATGAAATATTAGAAACAAAGCAAATTAAAATCGAACACTTTTTTTCTATCTAATTTTTAAAATTGAATTACAGGTATGACGAGAGGGTAAGTAAACAATCTTAAATAGGAATTTAGAGGAGCTTCATAATTCTAGGAGCATAACAGACATTTAAAATATTTGTTATATATTTTGTTCCTAAAGCACGAAAAAAAAAAATTTAAAAATTAAACGCTATTAATTATAAACATACCTGATAAAATAGTTTTTCAGTGTTGTTTTGATAAATCTTAAAACTGTATCTCAGAATAACACCATTTGGCTCAGGACTTGGATCCCATTTTAGCCACACAGAATCTGCAGTGTAGTTGGTAATGGTCAAATTCTGGGGTGGAGCTAATGGCACTGCAAAAGCGAAATGCTATTGAATTCCAAATTACCAATAATTCAGGCAAAACCAAACACTTTGGAGAAGCAGGAAAACATACGTACTTTTGTTACTATTCGTATCCAAATTCAAAAAAGCAGTAATTCACTGCTATTTTAATGTTTTTCTTTCTCTTTGGCTTGAAAAAATACCATTCACCTAGAATACATGTTTAGTCACCAAGGGATCTAACAAATCTATTCATAACTTAAACATCCCCATTGTCAGAGCTAAGGCATTTAACAAAAGTCATATTACATATATATGTGATACACTTTGCTTCCTCCATCACATATTGAGTACAACTCAATATATATTTACCAGATGTGTCATTTACCACACAGGTGAGAGGAGGTCTGTGTAAAGGAGACCTATGTGAATGTCTCAGAAATACTTCCATGTTTTATCATTTTTCAGTTATGTGAGGGGATGAAGAGAAAGGTATTGTTGCTTGCTTCAAAAATTCCTGACACTTGGCAAACTGTAACACATCCTAAAGGCAAAAGATATTTCTCCTTGGAGTTACTTTTGTAATCTAATGAAGGATGCAACCTCCTCTTGTACACTGTGTCCGGAGGAGGGGAACTCGGCAAATACTTGCCTTGTAGAATTTTTCTCTTCTGAAAGCTCTTCATGCACAGGTGAATGGAAAACGAATCTCAACTCTCTCCAGGTCTGATGTTCAGATCTAAGATGGCTGCAGTAACATAGGGCAAATATTTCAAAATTCATTGCTTTTAAATTTGCTCACCTGACTCATCTGTGTAGAACTGAAGCACGGTAGATGGACCAGCTCCTTTTATTGTTCTTGCAGCTGCATGAATGCTATATAATGTGGATGGTAGAAGGTCTTCCAAGATGATAAAATTATTGGTGGTGGAAAATGAGTTATTCCTTTCTGGCCCAAAGAAACTTAAATCATAACTTATTATAATACCACTTGGCTTAACAGGAGGGTCCCATGAAAGCATGACTGAGGTAGTTGAGAGATTCGAAAATGTTTTGATTATTGGTGCTGATTCTGGGACTACATGAAGAAATAAGAAAGAGAAAAACAAGAATTAACATCAGAAAAATACGAGTTACAATGAAAAAATGTCTTTAGCTATCAGTTAAAGTTGTGCTCTGAGTGGAAAATTCTATTTCATGGTCTCATCACAAAAATGTGTAGCAGTTGTTTGTGTTGTTGCATAACAAAAAAGCTTTAACTTGAGAAAAACATGATAATAAAAAACCACAATAATATTTTTTTCTTTTAGAAAGCTATTTGTTGATTTTTTTTCTACATTTCCTTAGGAATGAATAAAACATCTTACCATCTTCATCAGTTCTTATATGCAGACTTAGGGTATGAAGCTCTGAAGATCCTTTATCGGTTGCTGGTGTGATTTTCAGAATGTAATCAGTGTATTTTTCCAGATTGTCAAAAATGATACTTGTGTTGTAAGTAAGGAAAGACAGTATCTCATTGGTTCCCAGTTGTAATAAACTTAGAGAAACATGAAAGAAGACTAAGCCATTTGGCTGGGATGGTGGAAGCCAGCTTACATTTACAGAAGATGAGGAAATGTTTTGATAGACCAGATTTTCAACAAAACCATCTGGGACTATGAGAGATAATAAGCAAAAAATAAATGCATGGATTACAGTAATAAAGCATAATAAAAACAGAAATAAATTCTCAAAGTACGATTAGTCCGTAAAACTCATTTGTAATGTTTTGTACAGCTTTTAAAAATCATTTCTGTTTCACTTTCGAAAGCAAAATATTTTGAAGGCATATATGAATAATCATCTATGTTAAATTTATTTACCAAAAGAGCCTTAATGATGGTTTAAGACAATATTTGTATTGCTCCTACCCAAAGTAGAAACTTGTGAACTACATTCTTAATATTACATGTAGTTCATTCAGCACATGTTTTCCTTGCAAATAAAAATAGAGCAGTATTGAAAACAGTACCTACTGGATTCTTATTTAACTTTGCCATCACAACAGTAAAATACTTTCCAAGTCAGGAAATATTTAATAAATGGAAGCACTGATAAACACTGAGCATTTAAAAAGTTATTAACTTACTATCCTGATCTGTATACACCTCTATTATTTCACTGGTTTTGTTTCCATCTCCAAAAGCTGTGCTTGCAGTTAACCATAGACTATAGTGGCTGTATTTTGCCAAGTCGTCCAGAACCGCAAACTGGGACGTACTGGCATCGCTGTTGTTGCCATAACTTGTAAAATTCTGAAGAGGGAAAAAAAAATAAAAATTGTTACCATTGAAAATGTTATTTATTCATTGATTTAGACATCACCACCACCACAGATAGGATTCACCATATTGTTCAGGAGACATATACCTACACTTTGACTCCTAATGAGTCCTGATTTTTAATTAAATACTCAAGCAATTTATTGTATGTCTATTGACTCCTCCTGTTATTTGTAGATGTTGAATGCCAATCCACCTTTTTAAAACACATTAAATCTGTGACACGGCAATGTATTTGCCCATACTGAATCAAGAAAATGACAAAAAACCCCTATCATCTCCTAATTGTTCACAGAACGCGTAATCATACATGTGACTGTCTTGCCTGATCTGCATGAAGCAAATCAGAGAACTTCTCTCACTTTATTCCATTTTTATGAGTAAATCTTCCAGAAAATTGTCTGATTTTGAATTTAAAACTTACAGTGACAGAGATCTCAGAACACTTGATAAACTCTTCCTTTTGTTAGGTGTCCTTTCCATTAAAAACATGCCATTATTTCTAATGCAAACATCTATACCCAGTGGATTGCGTTAAACTGAAGGGACTATCAGAATTTCTTTTCCTTGTGCAGTTACTTGCTAACAGAAGGACTGTGCCAGAGCCAAGACCCACTTTGTTTTGAACCATGAACTGTGACTGTAGCGACAGGTTACTGCTCTAGATCAGGCCCTCTGAGAAGGCTATTCCTGTCTGGACTGAACCATTTTGGAAACTGAAAAAATATGTACAAATTAGATTATTTATACAAGGTCATCTATAGCACATAACTGAGCATGTTAAATCACCCACTCTTTCACAGGGATCTGACTTTGATGAGTTAAAGCAATTTGGTTCATGATTTGAAAAAAAATGTTTAGAGGGTGTGTATCCCATAAGCTTATTCAGCTCCAGCATTGGGTAGGAAGTCAAAGCTTCCTACTGAAGAAGTCACTGTGTTATACTCTACTGAACAGTTGAGTACTGTGCAAATTGATAGTTCAGTAAACTATCTAGATGTCTGTCACCAATACGCATCAATTTGTATAGCTAACGTAACCCAGGCAAAATCATTTCATTTCTGCAGAAAATGATAGGTGACATTCTCACTCATTACCCTGAGTTTCTTACACCAATATCTGAAGATCTAGTTTTGCCTACAGTCAATAGTGCTCATATAACATAAATAAGGAAAGAGTTTGTTTGGAAATGAAAACATATATCTGTGTTTTGATGGCAGAACAGAAGCTACACAAATTGGTGGTATAAATTTCTATATTCACTCCTATTAATAGAATTAAAGCATACTGTTAGGTTTGTCTGGAAGATCAAGTTAAGTCAATATCAGTCAAAATACTAAGAAGTTCCATCTTAATATATGCCTTTGTTCTAAATGTAGATGGAAGCTCATTCTATCTTCATGTAACTGACTGGAAAAGGCTGGGAGGAGCTTTGCTTTACACTTGGGTAGGGCAAGATACAGGAAACAGAGGACTGGATTCTAAAGTATTTACTTAAAACTTTTTGATGCTCAAGCATAGTATGACAGAAAATGCCTTCTGACTTAGAAGCATCACTCTACTACCCTCCTGTTATTACTATTAGATATTACAACTATTAATAATTAGTAACGGATAATAATAATCTTTAGTAAGGTTTTTAAAAAGATCTTAAACAATTGTCTGAGTTTTGAAGGTAAAAATGTCAAAGGTACCACCATCAAGTTTTGATTTTACATTTAATGGGAGCTTATTGGTATGAAGAGCTGAAAATCCAACCCTTAGTTTAAAAAGCCCATCTTTAAAATTTAATCAGCTGTCTGTCAGTTAAGGACTCAGAGAAAACATGAATGTTATCACAGGCTTTTAGGTGGTTCAACGAAAATTGGTTTAAGAGGTAGTCCCCTTACTGTGAGGAGCCCAAGGACTGAGGATTACCTCAAACAGAAGTTTTGACAAAATGTTAGAAAAGAGTGAACACATAATTAAGAGTAACGATGAGTAGGAAGAACTGTGTGGGTACAAACTGAGAAAAGATGAAACTTGCACTAATTGTACCCTGGGGATAAAACACTATAGGAAGTTTTACAATTAACTGTGGCTGCAGATGAAAGCAAACAGCTTAGGATCTTTGGCTACAGCTGAAGAAATTCTTCCTTCTGTCCCTTTCTTCATCCATACATGAAAGAAGTTTTGACATAGCAAAGTATCAAATTATTTAAAGCAGCTAAGTGTAAGCAATACACACAGGCCATGAATGCATCAGCAGAAAGGAGTATCTTCTTCACCTCAGGAAGCGGCAGAAATTTCCAGTGGCATAAAGCTGTAATTAGTTGTATATAGACAACACAGTGTTGCTGTTCTTCACTGTTAATTATTTTCACCTGCTCCTTTTTCTTCTGTTCTTTTGAGTTAGAGTACCATGTATTTGACTCTGGCAATCAGGTGAGAGTTGTGACTCTGTGAGGGCTAATCCAAGTCGTCCCTGAAGGAGTGTAAGACAAACTGTTCCAGTACCAACCTAAGTGAAGGTTTTTCCATTTTTTTTTAAATTTTTTTTTTCCTGTACCCTTTGTCTGCATCCCAAGGGCAGACCAAGCTAAATTTCACTCTGAACAGTATCCAGTCATGTTCACTGAGGTTGGCTTTAAGTACAGAAGTTGGATGATTTGGGGTCTAACATCTCTAGACAGTCTCTAGAAGGGCAGCAGGCTTTTTTTTTGTCTATGTAGCTCCTGGTTCCCCTGTCTAGTTTGGCAGAATACAACAGTTGCCATCTGTACTGAATTTCCTGGAAAATCTTCTCCAAGCATAAATTTATATTTGTAATTAGCACCTTTCCCACTTTCTTGCTAATCAAAATACAAGTATAGCCAGATTGATTATAAGAGTTTATTTAAGTCAATGATGTCTCTTATAGATCAATACTTATCAATGAGGCAATAGCTTCCACAGATTCTTTGACTTCTTTCCTTGATAAGAGTGCGAACATGGGCAGCATGATTGCTTCAAGCATCATGCAAGGCACTGTGGAGCAAAACTTGCAAACAATAAAGGTTTGAACTGTAGTAATCCAGCAGCATCACAGAGAGGTGATGTGAACAAGAGTGCCCTGTCATCTGTGTAGGAAGTGCCCTTTGTCAGAATATGTGCCGTATCTTTACTCCACTGGGGCACAGTAGTGAACATAAAGCAAAAAGTAGCATTTTCCCTAAACCTGTGGCAGCAGAAGATGAAAGATCAAGCTAAATTTGAACCTAGCCTAGTGCAAGTGATGGTTTCTTCTATTTGGTTACCAGTCAATACTTCGTTTCTGACACTTTTATAACCTGTCAGCATCCCCACAGAAACAGCCCACTCATCTACCAAAATCCTCAAATCTGATCTCCATCACTAGATTTTTTCCTTCTGCTGTTCTGGTTCTGAATGCTGGGTTTGAGTATCCCAGGCCTTCTGATAACCATATGTTACTTTTCATGTAGACCTGTAAAGCAAAGAAACTATACACTACTTTTCTGTCCTGTGGATGTATGTAACTTCTTTTTCAAGGAAAACTATTTTTCCTTGAAATAAATTTTCTGCATCATGTCAAGGAGTAAACTGCATTGTTTATATCAGGGCTTTCATTTACCACCTCTAAACAGAATGCTTTAGTCTGTGGCTACTAATTTCCTGTTTTTAACATTTCAAAATCAGTGTTTTACATTAATTAGCTTTTAATATGCCTGAGGAGTCTGAGAACACCTGAGAAGTGTGAACTTGAGATAACAGAATTGCACTAGTTTTAGCATGACTTTTACATCTATTATTTCCAATTATGACAGCATTGGAAGATGTTCATTGTTTGATGTTCTTCAGCCAGGATGTTTTTTAAAGCATCTAGAAGATACAGATTTCTGTTATTATGTCCTAACAAAGAAGTCAATGAAATACTGGCAGAGAATGGCTGCCTACAGTTGGAGAAGGTGGGGTTGCTAGAGATCTGAAAAGATCATCTACTTTTTTTTATCCTCCTGTATCATTTCCCAGGCTGAAAATATGGTTTGGATAAACATCAGCAGAATAGTGACCTAGATGCAGAGGATTCCAATTAAGAGTTATTTCTTTCCAAATGTGTGCAATACAAAACTTACTGACAGACCCTGCAACTGCACGGTTATACATCTAAGTTACAGAGAGTTGTAAGCTATATGTGTGCACACATTCACGCAGCTTACAACTGTCTATATATGTCAAATATAGTATATATGCACACATATCCAGCTGGTTTTCACACATGCATTTCTCTGTAGTAAAAAAAAATATCTGATGGAAACAGAGCAGGGGAGAGTTGGTTTTCTTTCTTTAAAATCTTTCTTGCACCCCCAGGAATGCCAAGGTACAGAATAGAAGTGCACTGTAAATACGGTAGTTGCCATACCAAATAGCGAACAGAGGTATGTGAAGGGCAGAGGGAGCTAAGGGGAGCAGACAGATTAGGAATGGATCATCATTTGAGAGATTAATGGTGATCTCCCATGGCCAGTAAGAGACAGATGCAACAGCAGCTGAAACCTATCTTCTGATGGCAGAGGGATGGGTTAAAAAAATCAAAGCTGAAAGTGTGAAATGGTAGCTTGCACACCTAGAAGTGGAGCTACTGTCAGCGTGCTTCTGCCATTCACCATGTAATATACCAAAGTAGCAGTAACTTCCACCCATGCCACCATCCTTCCCTTGTCCAACTACATCACACGATAATGAAACTTGACCCTCACCTTGCTAGGCCATTGCTACTGTGCTCCATCTTCCCTATCTTGCACCTTCATTTCCGGAATCCTGGGCATATCCAGAGGGATTTTTAGCTCTCAATGTATCGGTTTCACTTTACTCACTCGGCTTGGAGTTCCACTTTCCTAATGGCAGGCATAGCCCCAGTTTGTAGTCCTCCTCTAAAACCGCTTGAGTTGTCCAAGACTTAAACAGATGTAGATGCTCATCATAGGATGGGTTAGTTCAGGTAATGCACTGGTGTAAAGGTTTCTCCAGGGATTTGTTAGGCTAAGAAAAATGCTGTAGGTGTAGCAGTGTGCGCAAGCAGCGTCTGAAGCTCTGAACTGTAGCCCTGATTTTAATCTCATTAGAATGTGAACTCATGGCATGGTCCTGCTTGTGTCCGAAACTATGCAGCCATAGCCTGGCAACCACACGGCTTCACAGAAGTCAGAGCAGTATATACACCGAAGTATGTCAGCAATTATTCAGTATATATATCTATCAATATAATTATATTGATATATAATATATATATATCTCAATATAATTACAGGTATTTGTAAATCTTGTGAATATTTTTTTCTAGTTACCCTCAAACACATGCACACCTCGCACTAGACATATCTTGACCATAAAGTTATGCAGTAGAGGTAATTTTTCATGCATTAGTCTCATCACAAGTTTATATTTCTTTCTTTTCTTCCAACTGCTTAAAGCTTGTGATCAAAAACCTGTAAATGAAGCTTATTTTTTCTTATTATATTTCTGTATTATAATATACTCTTAGAAAGGAGAACAGAAAAACTATATGCAATTAATAAAGGTGGTGCATAATTTTATTGTCAACAAAAAACCCCAACAAGGAAATGTGTGGGTCACCCAAAAATTAGAAGTAACATTTTATTTGTCTTTTATGGTTTAACTTGGAAATCCCAGTATCCTTGCTTCAACCTATTAAACAGTAATTTCCCTTTAAGAGTAACAAAAATACGAAATACTAATGTATTCACTACTTTGACATTATCTTCTTTTCAGTGCTGTACAAACATGCATTAAAAAGTAAAAACAGAACTGTTACAAGAATTTATTCAAATTGATAGATTACACTAGAATGAACAGCCTTAAGGATGTGCAATGAATGTAATGGGTTTTGTGTTTATCTAGATACGTTGTGCATATGTATGTATTAGATGTGTGTGTATATACATGTACATATAAACTTTTCAATATGAAACATTAAACAAAATCTATTTGCTTTAATGTTTGATGGTACGAATGTCCAATGCAGCACACATGATTGATTACAAAGATGTGCTTCTGTATTTATAAGTTAAACTGCACTGTGGTAAGGGAAATACGAAAAAAAGCAGTATATTGATGGCTATAAAATTGATTTAATCTCTAATGAATTATTAGAACACTTCATTGAATTGTATAAAATAAGAATATAAAAGTAAGCTTACCTGTGTGAATATTCCTGAATTATTTTTGAAATAAACTGAGTAGTACAATATATTTCCATTAGGCTTTTGAGGAGGAGACCAGAATAGCATTATTGATGTGGAAGTAAGGTTTCTGTAGACAACATCTTTCGGTGGATCACTTGGTGCTGAAAAAATGGTAAATTTCAGCATACCTAACCCAAGGTTTTGTAAATTTTAATGCCTGAGAAACATCCACTATGGATTTGATAACATCCTATGTCAAATTAAACATATTTCGGTTTATGGTATAAAAACTGCATCTGGAAATGATGAAATAAAATAGTAGATATAAAATGCTGGTTTTTTTCAGATACACTTGTATTTGTAAACATATATTCTTTTCTAGTAAAATCTGTCCTGTACTCACTTCTTTGGGCACATGGAAACCCTAATTTGCAGACATGTAAGTTGACTGAGTTAGGCCTCTATGATCCATATAGTCAACAGGCAAAAAGCCTATTTGTTTTAGAAAAACAAAATTAAAAGCCTTATTCTCCCTCTGCAGACTATAAACAGAATTATTTAGGCTTCCAACTCATGTAGGTAAACCAGATACTTAAGTCTGGACAGTATGCTGACTTCTGTTTTTTCCTCTTTCCTCAGCTTACTAAACATGCAGGAGGGACTCTGTAAGTTGCTTTCAACTAGCTTCTCCTTCTACCCTGTAAAAAATCACCACATACGGTCTTTCCCAGTAGCACAGTGATGTAGGAGACTCAAATTCAGTTTCTTAAGTCAGCTTGAGAGAATTTAAATCCCTATTTCTTGCCATCCAAGAAAGTACTCTACACTCTATATGTAGTAGAGTATGGAACACTGTAATTTATGTTATCTCTTTTGCTGTGTGTTGTTCTAGTTTGCATAAAATGCTAAAATATTAATTGGAGGCAGAACTCCAGGATCAGTTCCTAAAAATCCTGCCTTAAAAAGTCAGTTCAAGTTTTTTTAACGGCTTCAATAACAAAGACTGGGAATACCTACACCCTGATGATTTAGACAATGTCTGAAGGATGGCTTGGAGAGATGCTAATCCTGATAGTGATTGTGTGTTGGGAAGTCAGTTTATCTATGCAGGATGATTCTGAAATATGCCTCCATACTATCCATTTTGGAATAGATCATAGTGACATAACTGACGGGAAAATCAGAAGCAAAAATTCAACTGAATGACTTTCAAAGCACAGTATGTAGTATAATCATTTATAAAAGTCATCCACCATGTTAGAAGTATAAAATTACTGAGGTACAATAAACAAATCAGTGTACACTTACAGATTCCATTTTCAATTTCAAACCATTTCAGGCTTGAGTGAGAGAGACTCTAAAGAGTCTTTTCCCTATCAGAAGTTGTGTCACAGCAAAATAAAGCAAAGAGCTATTAAAATATACTAAAAAGCTAATATTATTTATTTCAAAATTTAGAATTATTTTAATCTTACCTGTCTTGAAGGGAAATGGTAAAGTTTTGCTGAGTAAGTTACCAGAAATATCCATCATAATTTTGTAGAGCTATAGATATATGTACACACCAAGACAGACACAAAAACAAGTAGAATGTCTCTTCTTGACCATTCAAATGCCACTTCTACTTCAGTGAAGTAGCTTTATTAATTTAAATAAAGCTGACAGAAATTTAAGGCTGAATGAAATTAAAGATTCATACTCTATGTAAGCTTACCTCCTTCAGAAGTTCTGAATGTTATCGTATCACTTTTTATGTTGCCATCTCCAAACCTTGTACTTGCTGTCAGGTAAGCACTATACTCATAGTTGTATTCCAGGTCTGTGAACTGCAATGATGTTTCTGTTACATTAACACTCCTTTTTGACATTTTATTCCTAAAGAAAAAGTATTTTATTAATTATATATACAAACACCATTTCTGTATGTATACAGCTGTGGCATACAATAGAAAATTGGAAAAGGCAATACTGTGGTAAAAACAAGTGTTTCTTTCAGGCTTTAAAAAAAAAGATTGGGATAACTTCTGTCTCTTACATTGAAAAGCTTACTTTTGTACTGTTTCATCACAATAGGGCTCTTGATTTTTCTTCCTTTTTTTTTAAAAAAAAAAAAGTAAACCACATAAAACCCACAGAAATGTATTTGCCAATCACATCAGCAAAGACAATGATTATATGGAATATCAAGGAGGAGCATGTCCACCTAGTAAGTGCTATCAAATGGTTATGTGTTGGGAAGGACACGGTAGGGCATAACTAAACTGTCTCCCTAGACAGGAATAGAGAAATATAAAAAGATTATAGCAGGGAGCATGCCCTACTGTGACTCTGTGAAATTGGTCAGAAGGCTGAAGTTATAAATGGAATAATAGAAGATGATATGGAAGAGGAATTAGCTGGTGCTGAGTTAATTCTGGTGGAATGTAGCAGGGGATCAGAATGGAACTCTAGTCAGGTCAAAACCCGCCTAGAAAGACTAAGATGTAACATTAATAAAATGCTGGTATTAGCATAGGTATGAAATGATTATCAGAAAGTAAAATAAGATACAGAAATAGCTAACTTGAATTAAAAAAGTCTGCTATTCCTTACTAAATTAATTTAATCTTTTATGAAAAAAAAAATAGCAGGGAAAAAAAGCTAGCTAACGTTCCATTCCTGCTAAGACTTTCTATGAGTGGGTGCCCTGTGTCTTTAATTTCATACAGGGATGATAATTTGACAAGTAAAACCAAATATCTTGCTACAGGAGTCACTGTGGAGTTCTTCACAAACAAGAGAATCAGTTCTGATTCTAAAAAAAAAAATAAAAAGGGAAAGGCTAACTCAAAATTATTAGATGGGCTGATTTTCATCCTTTGATAAATGAATGAATGTCCCGTTAGCAAAGATCACTATCTGGAACTCCTGAAATAAAGTTACATTAACAAACAATTGGAATGAGAAAATGTATGAGAATGAAAAAAAAAATTCTCCCTATGCCTTTTAGATTTGTGTGGAATGCCTCTTGACATGGGAAACACTCTTGGTAACAGAGAAAACTAACAACATTTACATTTTCCCAAAACTTCCGTCATTTTGAATAGTCAGTAAAAAGATACAAAATGTTGCAGCTGCAGTTATCAAATTCTATACAAAGAAAAGACATCTTTTCTTGGATCTTTGCCTGATATATTCTTAGTATGGAAAAAGTAGCTAGTTATAAATTAAGTAAGAAGAAAATCCACAGCTTAGTGCTGCAAACATTTCTACTCTGAGTAATTGCATTCTTACAACATTCTATTTGCTAAAAAATGTTTCCACAATCAGGCATGGTTAGGAAGACGAACAACAGCTTGGGGTATTTCAAGAAAAATTGATTTTCTGTTTAGAAACAACTGAGATTGCAATCAAAATAATAAGAAAACACTGATCAAAGTGAGAAAGAAAGTAACTAGCAGAGTAAGATAAACCAAGGAGTTTTAATGAACAACAGTATTAAGTTTTAAGTTAGATTTTTCAGAAACCCAGACAAAACAGATCCTATGAAATTGCACTTGCACTTGACAAAGACAGGCACCATATTTTCTTTAAAATCCATGCCTCAAAGTAGATCTGGTCAGTAATTATCTCACAAAAATATGGTGAACAGGATAATACCACAGGACCATAGTAATTTTGTTAACTTGCCTTTAATACTCTAAAACTGCAGACTCAGGGAGTACGAGTTTGTAGACTTGAGGCACACGGAAAGTTACTTTGCTACCTGTTTGCACCCAAACCCACCTTGTTCTGTGACAAACTCCATGAAAAATAATAACAATAAAAACATTACAGAAAATACCCTTTCTAGGCTAGCAGTCACAGATTCTTGTTCCCAGATCATTAAAGAAAAGTTATCAAATTCTCTGTAACTGTTACAATATATCTAAGAGAAAGAACATTTAATTTAACCTCTGTATTAACCCTCATCCTTCTGTTTTATTGAGAAGCTCTGGGACTAACAATCTCCCCCAAAATCTACTGAATGCCTCCCAAAAGCAGCAACTATGTCCTGGATGTTTGCCTTGTGAAATCACACCCTGCAAAGCATTTTATGAAATTGTATAGACAATTCTGTTAAATACCTAAAATTCCCCTCTGTCTCCACTCCCCCCACCAAAAAAAAAAAACAACCTCCAAGGAAGGAGTGATTTTGTGGCTCCTCTGAAGGCAACATAAGTTTTTCTCCAACGTCCTTGCCTCAAGATGATACCTAATGCCCCTCTAATTTTAGATATGGCACAGTAAGGACAGATAAGACACAGCAAGGAGAACATGGAAGGAAAAAGGACAAGGCTTACTGCAAAAAAGTTATGTGACTGCTTAATTCAAGTATTCAGAAAGATGGATAAATAAACAGTTAAAAAAAAAAATTCTTACTAACTCATTTGTCATAATAACAAAAGCAGTAAGTTTTAAGACAATATAAGGCAATACAATAAAATATAAAACCCCACATAGTTCTTACTGTGAAGTATCTTTTTCCGAGCGAGAGGATAGTCTTTAATTTAGGGCTTTTTTTCCATGGTTAAAGAGCACCAGATCTTTTCAATGCAGTAGAAGAAACAAGATAAGCCAAATCTAACTTTTCTGGAAAGAAGAGCTCACTCCTGTTCAATTTATCACCAACTTAACTAGAAGCTATATTTTTTAAAAAAATATTCAGTAGGAAGTGAGGCCAAACTGTACCCCAAAACTGTCAAGTAACATTAAAATAATAAATATAAACACAATAGTAGCGTGCTTATAACAACTGCTGATTTGCGCATCTGGTTCACATCTCATAAGGTGCACGTTAGCATTTGCTTCCTGCACCTTAGTAGTGGCAATAAAATGGGACAGCATAAATAAATATTAGAAGTGATCAATAACAAAATCTTTTCACTCCCAGTAGAATTTATGCACAGATCTTTGAAGAGACATCACATTGCTAAACCTAACTATGTTATGAAGAGAATAGGACTGAACTTGCAAGTTTTAAAGTGATAAAACTCCTTTTTAAAGGTAAAAGAAAGATCCCAGGAGGGATGACAGGAAAAAAGAAATAGGGGAAAAGAAAGGATAGCTGGAAAACGAAAAAACACAACACAGTAAATGAAAAATATCTGTTAAAAAATACTTGTTAGCTATGAATATAATACATTTAAAATATAATAGTAGATATAACTGATAGCACGTTCAAAGACTCTTAACATTGCTCTTACACGCTTTCTGCAAAAGGAAGCAATATTTCTCTATTTGATGCCTATTTCAAATCTCTTTAACAATTCACATAGCCTTGTGCCCTGCCTTACAATAGGGCTAATCAGAGTATAATGAAAATAGTCACCACGTTCTAATTTGAATTTGAATTAATTTGCCATAACATAACCTTCAGAAAAATGCTGAAAATGCTTACAAAGTATTTAATACTACATTGTATCTGCATCTGCGGATACAAAAGGCTAGTACTTTAAGCGTTCTCCAAAAACATGTAATCAACATATTGTGTAAGAAAAACTTAACATTCCTGATGATAGGATACACACGAATATTTATCCTCAGAACTACTTCCAGAAAATCTTACCAGACATAAACTGTGTAATAGAGGATAATTCCGTTTGGCTCCAGTGGAGGTTTCCATGACAACTTCACAGTGACACCCGACAACTGTTTTACAGAGAGGGATTCTGGAGGAGAGCTCGGAGCTATAAGATCAGAGAACAGGACACAACATCTTGTTAAACAGCCAAGATCGATGGGATATGCAGCATCCTTAAATAGGTTTTTAATTATTTGTGATGGAAAGTGAACTTTGTACTACATCAATACAGTATCCATCAACTAATGTTAAGGCACAGCTTCTTTTCCTTTTTCTGACAGATGATAAAAGAAGATTTTGCATGGTGGTGTTAGAACATCTGTTTCTGTGATTCAATGGAAAAAGTACTTCATGAGAAAACAGAGCAACGGGTAGGTCACAGTGATTCACCTACTGTCCAAGTAGATTGCTGTAAATTTTTTCCCCTTCTAATAAAAACAAGAGCTTTATAGGTATGAACACATGTAAACTACAGCAAAATAGTTCCCCTGAGGAAAAAGAGGTGCTGTAAAGAATTATACAAAGCACCAAAAGTGGAAAAATGGATGAGCATGGCATTGAGAGATGATATAAATGTGGGATACTAGGCAGTGGTAAAATCTATTCATTCCATCAAATAAGGACCACATTCATGCATTTAACACGTCACAATGGCAAATATAAAAATAGGCATTGACTGAGATCCTTAAAATTAATTTTAAGATGAACTCTACATGACACCATACCACAACTGTGCAGGGAAACAACCTAAGTAAATGAAAATGTTAGACGATGCTTGATTTCATTCAAGTTTGTATAAATATTGCTGAGGAAAAATATACCCGTGTACAAATAAATGATACTACTTTCTATTAGCATGTTATTGAGAAGTAAATCTTTTTTTTTTCATCTTGATTCACGGATATGTGTATTGCTATGAAGTAATATTAGAATTAATTTTGTTTTTCTCAAATTAAACCGAGAAGCATCATGCACTAAAAATTCAGGTCATAGCTGTAGTCATGCATGAAAATTGCGAATATGAGCATAGCTATTAGCAAATCTATGAAACATTTGGTCTGAACCTTGGAACACTGTGTTCCTGTGAATAAAGAACATGTGGTGTATTATAAATACTGTTTTTCAGTTGTTGTTCCTTCTTTCACTATCTCAGAAGTTGGCATAATGGTTTTAGAACTCCACATTTCAGAAAAAATAAATTAAAAAAGAAGATATTTTTCATGAACAGAGGTTCATTAGATTCAGCAAATGTCTGTATTTACTTGCAAAAAATGGTGACAGCTGTATTTAGTGTTTTACTTGTTATATTACCCTCAGTGGCTATATAATAAAAATATATAATAAAAGATCTGTCATACTGTGAATTGTCATGTTTTTTTGGCATATGTAGTCCATTCTACAGTTCTTACTCAGAGGATATGTTTTACCGAAGAATAGAATCTATATTTCTGTAAATAAAAATACTTTAATCATCTTTTCCCAGCGTGCTCCAGCAACATAACTTCTGAGCAAAAGTTTATTACTGACAGTGTCAATATAAGCCCATTAACATCCTGGAGATTTGCAAAGATCTATTATCATCAAAAATGGATCTTAAGCAAGTCAGTGCTCCTTAGACATGAAAATAAACTTAATCTGGGAATGTCTGGTGGCTTGTTTGCATCACTGCTGCTTTACTCTAGATTCCCAGAGACTTCCACCCTAAGCAATGAAGGACAGACATAGGATTCTCCAAAATGTGAGTCACAGCATCTAAGTTAAGATTCTGCTTTCAACTTTTTTCAAGATTCCTCCTCCAGAAACTATAAAGGGGACTAATGATAACTTCCCACAATTAAACTGGGTGCTCAAAGTACAAATATAACTTTTCAGCTCCTCTGCTCAGTTGTGACCTACTGTTCTAAGCAGCAGAGGATGCAACAACAGAGCTCTATCCTCAGTGTGCAGTGTAGAACACTCCCCTGCTCAATGTGGAAGTCCAGTACTACAGATGATGGACTGCGCATTTTCCTGTTATTAATAATTCTACGTCTATACATGTATATCTGTACATGCATCTGTTTAGAAGAATTCAAAAATCTCCAAACAGAAGAACCAGAAATGTCCCATGACCATCCAAACTGCCTTGTGATGCAAAACCTAAACATATCTGACATGAAGTATAAAATTACAGGTAGATAACGATACATGCAACTTCTGTTTGAACTTACCATCTTCATCGGTCCGTATATGCAGAGGTGAACTACGAAGGCCCTCCCCCATTCTGGTACTAGCAGACACTTCTACAGTATATTCTGTATATTTCTTTAAATCTAAATAAAGAAGGATAATTCAATAAAAAATAAAAAAAACAGTAAGTGGGCAAATTAGTTTTTTTAATGGACCATAAATAGTTTTGAAGCATGGTATAGGCCCATCTAGAGACTGAAATAAGCATTAGGAGAACTGGAACATAAAGTATTCTGCATGAACAAAAGAAGCGGTAAAGCCCTAATTACCAGTTCATACCTTATATTCCTAGAATGCTTTACAGTTTGTCCTTGGTAGTACTCTGAAAATTTACTGATTAAGGTATTGAGCTCCGAGCATTAACTGCAGTGTCTTGCCTCAGTAATAATGATAGAACATGAGAAAGATGCAAAGGTGAGTGGTAATGGAAGTATTTGTTTTTATTTTTATAACTTTTTTTTTTTCCATGACACACAATAAGATCAGAAAGATATGTAGGTGACATGGGTGTCCACTTTGTTACAATGATAGATATGCAAAGTAATCTATTGAAGTTCCTTGTGCTTTAAAACATCTAAAATACATTGAGAACTATGTTAGACTCCATACCGTTCATGGTCCATTCTACCACATTACAGCAGGACACAGGTCTCAGGACAGGTAGCAGATAACTATACATAGGGACAAGAAGGATCATGCCCAACCAATGAACTAATCAATGTGCATTGGTTCATTTTGAGAACAATTTACAGTTGCCACAAACTCCAGAGCATTATATACTGGCCTGTAATATTTAGCGACAGCAGAGTTGTGTTTATGACTCTTTCCTCAGTTCCATTACTCCTCTTGAGATATATTGTGTATGTCTGTACAATTCCATTGGGAATGGATGGTGGAAAAAATGATAACTCAATTTCCATGGATGAGATGTTCCTATAGGTTATGTTTTCCGGTGCAGAATCAGGAACTGGAAGACAAAATTTAGACTCTTAGAAGAGTTCAGTCAGTTTCATTGATTTCTTAAGCATTTTCTTAAACTGGTTTAAATGAAACACATTGTAAATATTTGGATTTTTATCCTATTTTTTGCACAAACTAAATTTTAAAAGAGGCTGAATTGGAAGATTCAAACTGCATGACAGATACACTGTAAGAACAAGGTACATGTCATTAAAAAAAAAATATGAAAAATTAGGGTAATCATCTTAACATACCAGATAAAAAAAAAATTCTGGAGCATGACTTTCTTTCTAACACCCCATAACTATCACTTGAATCCTCCAAGTTAGCTACTGTTAGGAGATTTTCCATGTCATTCTGCCATAACTTACACTTTGTATCAGCAACTTGCATTTTCTTCCTTTCCCCTGCGTGATCTGTATAAGCTGTACGAATAATAGTATGGGGAAAAAAAGGAAGTCTAACACATTGCTGCAAGGGCCCTGAAAGAATCCCCTTTCCTGGACATTTGGCTGCTGGGGCTGAGGGCCACCTTAGCAATAGTGTAGCTGAGGGCTGCCCCCTCCTCGCTGGTGACACATGCCCCGGCCACATTGTGCTCAGTCACCAGCCAGGGCTGACTGCTGGCCCCCGAGAGCTGCTTTCAGCTGGGGCTCTCGTGCTTTGCCCCCATCTGAGCTCTAGCTCCCGCTGCATTGCTGCCAAAGCTGTGCTTGGCCATGGACCCACTGATCTGCAGCCTGACGTTGCAGCCTGCCCTCAGCTTGGCCCCATCACTTACAGACCTGCCCAGCTGTCACTGGGCTGCAGCTGATTTGCTTAGTGTCACTTGAACCTGCTAACTCACTTTCCTGGCTCGACCTCAGACCTGCCTCATCAATGGGGAGCACTTGGCAAGCTGGACTTTGGGCTGCCTCTGGCTGCCACCCCCCCAGGCCTGTCCTGCTCACTTCACTGGGGGTTGGTGTGACAAGTCCTGGCTAGTGAGGCCCCTTCCCTGGCTGGCCCAGGGAACTGCTCTGCTCTTGGCTCCCTGTCTCTTACAGAGCAGCTGGCCCTCGCTGTGTCATGACAACTGGTTTTTGTGTGTACGTGTCTGTCAGTCTGTCACCAGATAAATACACAAGTATGTTTTCCGTTATCCACAACTGGATTGATAGCATCAAATATCTTATTCCAGAAAATCAGAATCATACAATGATAACCAAATTTGCCCAAAAGGTCAAGTAAGACATGGACGTGTTTTTAGGATGCCTTAAACTTTTTTTGTAAATGTACTGACATTTGATGAAACTCTGCATTCAAAAGGCTAAAATAATTTCTGTTTAAGCAATATCCAGAAAGGGGGAAATGTGATGAGAGGCAGTGAAGTCAGCCCACAATTCTGCCTGAATGTCATGGCAGAATGCTAACAGAGAACTCCCAAGACTTCTTCAAAAACTGCAGCCCTTTAATAGGTTGTGTTTTACTTAAAATGCTCCACTGTCAAGATCCTCCCTTGGTTTTATTCTTCTCATCTCAGATGCTTTTGCAGCTTCTCATCTCTATCATAGGCACATGGAATTCAACCTTTTATTCTGACCATCAGAGGAATTAGCCACTGAGAAAGAACTGTCTTAAAATATATCTTAGACAAAAGATAAAAAGAGCATTTAAAAAGGACATCATATCAGTTGCACAGGTGCCTACATACTTATGGTATGTGACCCAAAAAAATCCTCAAAAGTAGTACAATGTCTTGGCAGAGCTAGCTTAGTGTTTCCATTATGACTACTGTTCCATGCAGTCTAAAAACCAGGTATTTGTGATCCCATTTCTTAAGAGCTTGACTTGTTAGGCAGGCCTAGACCATGGCTACTTCACACTGGAAAATTCAAAGTTTATTTCAGAAACAAGGAGGAGAAGGAGCTCATAGAGATTCCACTGTGTTAACAAACAAGGAGCCAGAGCGTTTCCCTGCCCCTTCTGAGAGACATCAGTATGTGCATGTCTTTCCTTAGTGAGAAAAATACAACAGAGCATGCTTAGTTCCAAGGTTAGCTCTAGGTATAGACAAAGTAGGCAGTTGTCTGAGGTAGCAAATTGGTGAAGATGGCAAAAGGCCCCCCAAAAAGGATGCTTATTATACCAGTGCTACCTGGATATGGCTGAGTCCTAAAGTAAACTAACTTTCATGTATGCCTCCCCAGCCACCTTTCATTCCTGTTGCCTACAGCTTAACCCAAGCACCTATTCCTCCCTGTAAACATTATCCTCATTTTTTTCTCCAATACAGCTCCTGTTCAGCTCCACTGAAAATTTAAGGACCCTCTGTCAAGATTTCTCTACCTTGTCCTTTCCCTACCTTGTCTCACCTTACAGCTACTTATTAATTTCAAGTCTCTTCTCATGCCTTGTTACACCTCTTCCTTACTTGTAAATTTACTTTTCTTTCTTGGGAAAACTTCATCTCCTCTAATCCTCTGCTATTTCATTTTAACTATATCTTCTCTAAAATATTTCTAGTAACATAAACAACTCTGCCTGCTACAAAATTGTACTTATCTGTGAATTCTGGCCTTTTTTTTTTTAACCATTAGGATTGAATTCTTATAAAATTTCATCTCGTAACTTGAATTCCATATTGCACTCATTTTTTGAAAGACTTCCTTTCCTACAAAAAAAATATTTTTCTGCAAGACACAAGGAATCTTCAAGGACAAATAGTAAAAGATAGAAAGCCCATCAGGCATGAAATTTCCCACTGTTTTCTTTATTTCTTTATCTTCCTTATGTTTCCTTACTTTTGCTTTATATATAAAAGAGAAAACAGGTTTTAAACTTTCTGCTTTGCAGTGCAAATATATACTTTTAAAACTAATGAAACCGATCTCCTCTGCATCAAAAGTCACCATAAAGCATGTGACTGCGGAAAATTTACATTTAAAAAAAAAAAACACTATATACTTACCAGTTTCAAAAGTTCTCACCAGAAGTGGGAAAGATGACTGATTCCCATGGCCAAGTCTGGTGAATGCCCTTACAGAGATATTGTAGAGAGTGTATGGCTTCATTTCACTTAGTGATATACTTGTAGATGAGGCATTTTTAATAAACAAATCATTGGAATCACTGTACAAAACTTCATAGTGAGTTATGAGACCATTAGGCTGCGCCGGTGGTAACCATCTCACGTTTATTTCTGTTGCAGTTACATGTACTAACTCTACATTTTGGGGTGGGGAGTCTGGTTCTGCAATACAGAAATCGAAGAAGGGAAAAAAAATCAACTCTGAGACTTTCAATTAATTGAATATAGGACTAATTTCATAAACCTCTTGGATCCTAACATTTATATTAGCTAATTGCATCAAAAGGGCTATACCCACTCACTCAGTTACTCACTCTCCTTCTCAAAGCCTCACCACTTTTCATCTCAGTTAATTTTATCATGTCTCCTTTTCCACTTATAAGAACAAGCACCTTCTTGCATTCAAGACATTTTATCTTTTCTGGAATTTCTTTTCTCGTCCACTTATAAATCTGTCCAAAGCTGCATTTAAGAAAAAAAAAAAAACTTTCTGTCTACTGCTCTCATGCAGACTGAGCCTTCAAATCCTCTCACTGTCTTCCTCAAAGTCAGGTTCTTTAAGTTTAGCTGAATGCCATCTTACTGCTTTCTTTTTAAATAACCACCCATCTTATTTCACTCAACCAACCAGTGAACCAAGAAAGGGACTGTATGCACTGTAACTAAATTCCCTTTAGTTTACTGATACAGCTGCTAATTGATGACCACGAAAACCCCAGTGTAAATCTCACATGCACTGGTGTGAAGGTCATGCACAAAACAAGTCCAGCTCCAGGACAGCGTGTTGGCTAAATCTACAGGTAAAGTATGAATTCATGTGACTCCAGTGAGCTAATAATGCATGGAAGTCTTGAAGGAGTGAGTGGGCTGCATTTATGAATAAAACAAGCTGAATGCAACTTTGATTCCTCCTTGATCACTTTATCGCTGAAATAATGTCTATAAATTATTTTTTTTTAATGTACTAAGAACCCAGGATTAGGCAATTCAGTTTGCGTACAAATACCTATATCCAGGTATTTCAGAATTTATCATGATTTGTTTTGTCCTAAAAGTATCACGAACCACTTTCATTCCTGATTTCTGAGCCTGTGAATGAAAAGTGTTAACTGTAAAAGATCGCTACTCTCTGGATGATGAGATTGCCCACATGGAGCTTTCCCATGTGAAGAAGCTTAATTTTCAGCTGAAATGCATTTTGCAGTTTATGCAGCACGGTAAAATATTTGAATGCAACAGCCTAATATCTTCCATCCTAACATATCTAAGACCGATGTGGTGAATCTTATTTGGGTGATCTCTATTTTCAAGAGTCAAACAAACAGTCATTCCTAGGCTGGCTAAAGTTAGGAGATACAAATCTCAATCTGAATTATCTCAGGAAAACTAAAGAACAAGAAGATGACAACAAGAGTATTTGCACATAGCCTTATAAGAAGGCAGGAATTATTGATGGTTTTCTCAATGGATTCATCAAGGCTTGCACGCACCTCTTACCAATGGATGAACTGTTGGCCTGAAACTTCACTCAATAAATTTCTGTAATACTCAGAAGGCAAAGA
The DNA here is from genome assembly GCA_013396935.1 of Baryphthengus martii. Classification (NCBI taxonomy): domain Eukaryota; kingdom Metazoa; phylum Chordata; class Aves; order Coraciiformes; family Momotidae; genus Baryphthengus; species Baryphthengus martii. Next base: position 61,556 of record VWZK01003533.1, on the reverse strand, counting down.
ATTGTAAACTTTCGGAGAAAAAGATACTTAGATAGGCAATTTTCTGTTCTTGTGGTATGTCTTTTCTCTGGAAAAAACCTTAACATCATAGAAGCATGCAAACTTCGAAAAAAAAAAAATTACGAGCACTTCAGGTTTCACTGTTTAACTTCGTATTTTGGTTCATTTGTTTCATTAATCCCCATGATTTTTAACCCTGTAATGCTTTGGTCTCTTTTAATCTCACTTAATTATTTTTTTCCTGTATTGTAGCATATCTGGCAATGAGAGACAGTGACAACTGGACTATTGCCTTCTTTATTACTTTGGTAAAAAATGGAAATAACTCTGCTGAAACCAGTGAAAATATAAACTTGATACAAACGAGAAAAGACTAAGGTTTAATACTCACGACTCTGCTCTGTAAATCAAATTCGCTTGCTCTTTTTGCAGAAGCTAATGGTAACTCCAGCTATTGTCCCTGTGACTTCATGGGTGGAGACTGCCTTTTAAGCGAGCAAGGAAGATCCAGAAAACTTCACAGAGTACTCTTATACCCTACTTTAAAACTATTGATTGGTCTTAACATGAGTAAAGCCCCAAACCTGTACAAAAAGAACTGCATATATCATTTGGTGTAAAAACTCCTCACTTTATCAGCAGCTCTGCTAATAAACAGCAATATGGTCTCTGAATTGTTGAAAGTTGCCACTTCCAGATCCTTCAGAATCTACCTAATTTCCACATGATAACATAAAAATAGAAAAAAAAAAAAGGCAGAGACACAAAGATTATGGTTTAGATGGGGTATAGGGACACGTTGTTTTCAGAGCAGGAACCTCAGCTCTGCAGCTTTTTTCTCATTCGTCTATCAGAGTTGAAATCAGTTGATTGCTGGTCATGCTGCAGTTTTCATCATTATTTCTAGCACTTGTTTAAAAATGGGCTGAATTAAGTAACTGACTGATAGAAGACTAATAATTTCAACAAGTGCTGATTTTTTTTTGTCCTACAATTTCTTCCCCTCCTTAAGTATGCTCCCAGTCTTCTGAAGAAGCACAATTTTTAATGCAGAAATCAAATCATCATTGCAAACTATGTATTTACCATCTTCAGGAGTTCTCACGAAAACATCATTCTCTTCAGATAAAGCACTTTCTCCGATTGTGGTAGAGGCTGCCACTCTCATTTTATAATTTGTGTACTTTTTTAAACCTAAAAAGATAAGTAAAAAAATATTGACTGTTGACTTTTTAAAGATATTTTTTCCCTAACAGCTACAAAACTGGTTACTGTTGTAAGATTTTTTTATACACATTTGTCAGCTAAAAGGCAGAATATATATTACCATTTTTTTGAGGAGCGCCAAATACGCACTCAGTCAGATCAACAGATTTCGAAATAAGTCGATCAGCTTCAACCTTGTAAGTATCTTTAAAAACTGTTCTTGTCAAAACAAAGCATGTGTATGCATACATCCAAATATGCATTTATCTTCTACATGCGTTACTCTGATTAGCATAAATAAATGCCTGAAACTCCATGAGGAATGTATTTTCTTCAATTACTATAATAATTATCATGTTAAAAGAAAATCATTATTAATGCCACAAAAATACTGGGAAAAAAAAGTCGAGTGTGAAAAAGCATTGACAATTTAGTAATATTTTCCTACATGGAAAGAAGAGGGTGAGGAAAAAACTCCAAGTAGGAATCCATTTAACAAATTACTACTTGGCACATTTCACAAATTCCTGCTGTTCTTACCTAGTCCTCTACTCTCACCCCACATTCCCTACGTACCCCTCCATAGTAAACAAGTCTGTCAGCAGTGTCACAACCTTGCTTTTACATGCAGTTGTGTTGCACATGTGTGGATGTCTGCGGATGGGGGAGATGTAATCCACCTATCTTGCAAAAGGCTACCTTACATAAAGTTGGAAAAAATAATTTTGTATAATGTATTTGTAATTTTTTTTAATTTTTTTTTTAATAAAATGGTGCCATACCTGTCATAAGTAAGCTGTTGTTTGTAGTTATTATGTGGAATGCTCTTTTCGTGTCCAGTTCCATCGCATAAACAGTGTAATGAGTGATTTTGCCGTTGGGATTTGCTGGAGGATCCCAATACAGCAGAACAGAGGAAGAGCTAATATTCTTGTAAGATATATTTTGTACAGAGCTTGGAACTTCAATGAAAACAGAAAAATGTAACAGTAAGTAAATAAATAGTTTTTTTAAAAATTGAAATATTCAGTGAAAGTAGTCATTCATGATAACTTTAATAATAAAAGTGTTACAGCATTTTACCTTGTTCATGTGTCCTGACCGTAAGAAGGGTTGGTGGTCCTTCTCCAACAGCAGTGAAAGCAGACACACTGATTGTGTAGTCTGTGAAAGGGGTGAGGCTTTTTATAACGTATGACAGCTCTTCAGCCAAAGTACTAATGGTGTACTGAGTATCTATGATTAAATAGAGAGAAGCAGTTACTTATTCACAAACTCTTTTTTTTTTTTCCTTTTTCATTCTAAACTCACTTTGACACAGCCACCTGGAACTATTTTACTGCAAAAGAATTAACTTTCATGGCAATTACCAAAAGATAAAGAAAAGTTTACACTCCACCTCTTAACTCAATCAAGGAGAGGCCCTTACAGGTCCATTTTCCCATGTACAATAGATAGATTAGTCTAGGTGAAAGAATAAACGGCCAAGAACAAAACCATGAGGTTTATACTGACAACCATCTCAAAAAAATTTAAGAGAAATAAATCCCCTAGGAACCAGGAAAAGGCATATTTGTATATGGCCTAGTCTATCCAGCGACTTCAGAACCATGGCTCCTAGGTTGATAGAGCTCTCAGTTTTGTTTGGTTGGTTTTTAAATCAAGAAAGACCAATGTCCTCTTCCTTGCTCTCCTTGTGATGCTATAATAACTATACTTGAAATGGCTCCCCTCATGAATCTCTTCACACCAGTATTTTTAGCAGAAGAGTAGTGGTCAGCAGAAGTATGAAGTCATACATGCCCACTAAGAGGTTTTGGTGCATCTGCAATAAAGTTCAAAGTCAGCTGCAACTCAACTTGTCAAAATCTTGTGCTATAAAGCAGCAATTATACCACTGTAACCTGAAAAGTGTAGGGGCTTCACATATCTGAGTATCAGGCTCAGAGTTTTGTGAGACAAGCATTAAAATGAAGGCACCTAAAAATTGGCAGACTCTGTTAAAAATTTGGCTGCCAATAGCTTTAACTACTATAAAATAATGTTTGTATGCTAGGTTACAACAGATGCTGTCTGAAATCAATTTTTCGGCAACACAGATAGACATCTTTTAGCAACTCAATACCTCAAGCTGAATGAGGCCATAAAAAGAAGATTCACATATAAAGCACTGTATGTTTTCTCTGTATGACAAAGAAGATTCTTCAGGATTAATATTGTACAGAAAAGATCCACTGTAGTTTAATGGATTAAATTCTGTTTTTACATACTGGTGTATATGGAGGAATGGGGTGACTTCAATAAAGAAGTTAAAAAATGAAAACTTGACTATCTACCTCCCCACAGTTCAAAATTGAGTGTAAAAATTCAGAGTGGTATTTTAAGTCCCTGCCTGTCAGCTGAGGTCTGCTTAATGATTTGTAAATATCCATACTTGGTAAAGAAACACTAGTCCATTGATAATACAGAACAAGTGTACACACTAATGACATCACCATGTCATGGGGGTCATCTCCACCTGTTTGTCACCCATATAGCAAAGTTGTAACTTTCTGACCTATTTACCTTCACTGACATTTGAAAACCTATTAGTCAAAAGGCTTAGAGAAATCAAGGTCTCTGAAGGGCTTGGAGATATGTTAATCCCTGACAATCACACCTGCTTTGGCAACTGTAATAACTGATTGTCTATGCAGCTTGGCTGATGGCTTTCGGGTGCTCCTTTCACTAGGAAGAAGGTCAGCTGGGTGACAAGGGGCTAGTTCCTGCCTGTGTGGCATTTCCATTTGCTTCAGAATGTTATTTGGTAGTAAAAAAATCCAACTCCAGCAAATGACCCATTCATAATTTGCTTGAACTGTGTGCTAAAGATCATATCTGGGACAGTGATGGGGGTCTTGCAGAACAAAGGGGAAGGTAGGAAAATATCTTACCCAAAGCAGAATGTAATTCTGCAGCTCCATTTATAACAGGCAAATTATCACCAGATACACTTGTAAATACTACTGGAGAAGTTGTCTGAGTGCTGGAAAACATTTCAGCTGAACCTTCGTATAATTCATTGGCTGTTTCCATTGAATTCCAAGTGGGAGAAGGTTTGAGGTTTTCATTTATCAGGTATGGTTCCAAAGAATCAATCAAATACTAAAAATCAGAAATATAAATCACAATCCTATAGAAATGTTGGCATACAGGCATAATCTTTCACTATAACAATAGTTAACTTTGCAAAGTACAGTATTTGTCATGAAAAAGTTCAGCTGCCAGTGGCCCATAACCTTTAAATATTTTTTATTGTTTAAGTAAACATCACATTCTTTTTTAAAAAATTCTTAGAACAGTCTTTATAGTAAAGTGGTAATTTTAGAGCAAGGCCTTTGATGCTATATCCTTGGAATTCTATTGAATAGACACATGTTTGAACTTGGGAGATTCCTTTTGTACTAAGCATGTTCTGAAGCAGGGTTGCAGGCACTAAAACCAAGAGGGCTTCAGATGCCCCTACTAGGCCTTTAAGAAAATAAATGAGAGGGAGAAAACCAGAAGCTAATGAAATAAAGGGTAGAGGGAAAATAAGGGAGTATATGTATGTGAAAAGGGAGAATGAAAGGGAAGAGATAAAGAGGTCCATAGGACAGAAGGCGCAAAAATCCTACACTGTAAAAGGAATGGCAATAGATATAAGGGGAGCAAGAACTATAAAGAGAAGAAAAACAAAAGCAGAAGAGAAAAGAGGCTTGAGCATAGGTACAAAATGGTGTGTAAGCACTAGATCATTATGCCCCTTCAGAACCTGGGACCAAATCCAGGACTCCAGTGTCTCTAAATTGTTCTGCTGTCATCTGTGAACACTCCCCACTCACACACATGGCCCACTTCACTGCCAGAAAGAGATGCCATTACAGTGATGTAACCAACACATATTAGCCCTCTCCCTGCAGACTCTCGGGTGGAGAGAGGGCAAAGCAGCTTCTTTACTACTTTAACTAGGGGGAGATTAACCACAGGCAGAGATACAGCATCAGTTTCACCTAAGTACCAACAGGTAAAAGCTGTATATGCCTCATCTTCATGCACATTTTATAGAAAAATAGTAACTCACATGGAAACACTTTTTGCTTCCAAGGCTTTTCTACATACAAGAAAGCAGTTTTTCATTGCTGCTAGTGATTGAGTATTATTAGCACTGTGGATCTGGTAGTTCAAATCCTGTATATGCTCTAAGCTTGGATAATGGTGTTCTAAATAAAGCGTATTATGATTTGTTTTGATTTTTAATTAGAAAATTACATTCAATAAACTATAATGAACCAGCAATGATGCTGCACTCAGAACTCAAAAATTAGGAAATTCCATCATTAAAGCATGTCTATGAGGATAGTTTTCATTTTTTTCTGTGTCTTTACTATGATACAATCTTTAATTACAGAGTTATATACTTCCACTTTCCAAGGTCGCCTGCCTGGTTTAATGAATGGATCCTTATCCTCTTCATGTTTTTTCCCCTTACTCCTTATTTAATGTTTGGCTCCAGGGCTCTATTTTAATGTGTACCATTCCACTTGAAAGCAAACTCATTCACTGAGCTCTACATCAAAAACTTAGATTCTATGTTAGATTCAGAGAAAGACGTCATTGTCTAAAAAAAAAAAAAGGAATTACGCAAACTTTGGGAGCTTATGTTCAAAATTCAGAGAAAAAAGTCCAAATTCAGACCAAAAGGCCATTCAGAAAGCACTCAATCCCGAGCTGAATGTTTGCTAGGGGTCTACAGTTCTGCACTGCATGCTCAAGATTGTCCCATCTAAACATCAACACCCAAAATGTAGAAAACAAACTGACTGACATCATCAGTACCCTAGAAGATTTGATCTGGAAGATGTGCACAGATATTCTTAGCCTACAACCATAGCATGGAGTTCAGCATGTAGTGTCAGACATGTAAGTTCCAGGATACAAATGGGGCAGAAGGTCTAGGGGTATTTGTCTTGCAAGCAGAGCACTTGGGAGATTTCTGATGAGTTCACTTCTCCATAGCATTCATACTCACATCTTCTAGGAGCTTGCCTGAGTGGCTGTGTATCAATCTAGGCACCTAAATCTGTACTCTCACTGTCAGGTCACCCAAATCTGCAAAAAAATCAAGGGCTAGAAAGGCTAAGACTGTGGGCTATGGCTTCCTGCCTTCACTAGTTAAGACAGTCTGGACCATTCGGACAAAATTATTTATTGTTTTCGTGTTGTGGAAACAGCATTACTGGAACATCTTTAAAAAACAGCCAAAGAAAGAGGGTGGAGTGAGGAAGGTGGCTTTTAAAAGCATTGACAACACATCTGTGGTCGCTAATTCCACATTCTGTACCTATCAGAAAAGGCAAAGAAGTAAACTTAATCTAGCAAAGAAATTTATATTAAAAAAAATAAATTAAAATTAATACCTTATTTTTCCCTTCAAGAATCGTGTTTTCCAGAGTCACCTCTGTTTTTTGCTCCTGTACTTTAACTCTGTACTGGGTAATGATTCCATTTGGTTGTTGTGGCTTCCTCCACACAATTTTTACATATGTGGCTTCGACTTCTGCTAGATGTAAATCTGACACAGCACCTGGGACTAAATATCCAAGAAGAAACTTGATGTAATTAAACATCTGTGATTATGACAAGCTTTTTCAACACTACATGTGAATCAAATTTCACATCCTTATCTTTGGAGTTGCTCCTGTGCAGGTAGACAGTTACTTTCCACGTTTTCTTAGCAAACAAATTATAGTTCCAAAAAGATGCAATTTTTTGACATATATGACATATGTTTGAATATGGTTAGATCCTAAGAAGATGTAAGTCAGGATAGTTCCACTGAAGTGAGAGCATTGGAAGCAAGCAGACCTTTGCTAGCTTCCTACATGGAATATTGAGTATATTGAAAATGAAAGTTTAATTCTACATGCACCAAAATCATAAAAGAATGAAGAAAAAAGCTGGAAAAAAATCCCAAAGTGATATATCTTGTCCATTTGCCTTTCATGACAGATTTTGGTTCAATTTCTTTAACTACGCAGTGATAATGGTACTGTACTTTACACAGGACTTCCAGAGAGCAGATAAATTTCTATTCAATAGAATGATATTCAGATTTGTACCAAAAAAAAAAATAATTCCCACTATAATTCAGAAAAACACAAACTTGAAATTACTTGCATAATGAAGATTTGCAGATTTGGCTTTAAAATGAGACATTCTATGTCAGTCTAAAATTAAAACAAAAAAACCCCACCAAAATCCCCTTTGGCTTCTGATAGTGACTTTTAGACAGAAGGTGAGCAAGACTGTCCTGAAAGCAGGTCATCTCTGGAAATTGTCTCTGCTGACAAAAACAGGTACTTCTGGAAAGAATATGATAAATAAGGGTAGGTGTTCCTTCACCTGCTGTTATGCCTTGGCAACGAGCATTGTAGCAATCACTGATTGAGAGATTTTCTAAATTTGTGCTGTGTGGCATAAAGGTAACACAAAAATAACCATCTTGAAATTGCCTGTCCATGACACACTGATACTAATTTTTTTTTTTCCTGATCTTCAGATCCGCATCTTCAGATGCAGACCAATAATCCTGCACAGTCTCACACACATGTAAGAGAAAACTGCATTTCTATACTGCAAAGGGTTCTCACCTGGTGAATCGACTATTGGGAGCCAAAACTCAAAAGACAAGAGTAGATGGCTCAGGGGCAGAACCAACCACTGGACTGGCCCAGGAGAAGACCTCAATGTTGAGTCTGCTTCAGAGCTATGGCCCCTGGCAAAGGTGGCTTCATGAGAGACTGGTATAGGGTCCTGGATTTAGTGAAAATTAGTCAAACGAGAGGTTTAATAGGAACCATTGGGACTGAACAAATCAGTTATTTGTTCAGCGCAGGGAATTCTGCGCTGGTCTTTCTTTTCCACTTGCTGCCATCTAACGGGTAAGGGGGGAACCTGCAACTTAATTACTGTATCTAAAAATAACTACTTTCATTCGTGCAGAAACTAGGTTTCTTTCAAAATCTCTGAAGGCTTCTGATAGCAAGTAAATTTAGTGACGGTGTATGAACTGGAAAAAAATGGATAAATCAATCGACAAAATAAATTTTCATCTAATTTCTTTCATCAGCTTTTTATCCCTCTCTTGTAACACTAATAACACTCCCATTCTGTCTTACCTGAAAGGCTCTAAAGGGAACACTGAAACCAGTTATATCGCTTCTCTATGTTTACTTACCATCCGCAGGAGTGAAAACTGTAAGGTTAGTCTTTGGCCCCAACCCAGCACTTGTCTCTGCACTGACGTACACGTCGTATGTTGTAAACGGCACAAGGTTACTAAATAGAAACTTTTGATCTTTTGTGCTGTTATCTAGAATATGACCTGCAATGACAAGTGAAGAAATTCTAGCTCAAAAATAAAAACAGTCCACAGCTACATTGCAGGATGATGAATCATGAAAAGATAAATTTGTTAATGAAAAAGCTAATTTGGCATCTACTTCATTGGAAGTAACACTGAATGTCTGAGGAAAAAAACCCAAACCACCAAACAAAAAACCCAAACCAAACCAAAAATAAAAACCCAAACCAAACAAAACAAAAGACCAAAAAAAGCCATCTCAAGAAGGTATGGGTTTTAAAAGGAAGCGATTTCTTTTGTTCATTAATTTCTACGGCTTTTCCTCTGTGGTCCCATAAAAACATTAGTATACAGCTCATTAACATCTTACTTAAAACCAGGCAGTTATATAATTTGTTTATATGTGTGTCTGAGTTTAAAAAAACTACAAGAAAATCAAAATGGACTCCTACAGTTGATTGTATACTACATGACAATGAAAATCCTCCAGAAATCTTTAACAGAAAGATTAAAAAAAGTTAGATACAGAATGATTTGGATATATAAGCACCCTAATTCTTATCTAATGTGAATTTAGTTACGTACTCTTCCTCATAATGGACAGACTTCTCCCTTAAAAGCAATCTGAAAACTATTAAAAATTCAAATAGTAAAAAAAGATACATAGCACTGCCTTCAATTGTTCATTCTTGATGATCAGGGATACTAAGAATGCAAGTCTAAGGAAATAATTACAAAAAAAAAGAAAAAACCCACAAAAATACCATCAATTCAGACTTACCAGATGGTCCATACAGCTCAACTCTGTAACTAAACTTTCCTGTTACTACAGTTGGTTGATCCCACATCACGGAGAAAGATTTTGCTGTAATGTTGCTCTTGGCAATGTTTTGTGGTGGATCTTCTGGAACTTAAACAATATTGGAAAAAGTCTTTGAACATAAAATAATTTACATTAGGCTTTCCAAGAACCGCTTATCAGACAAATCATTTTAAAGATAAACATTAAATATTCTGAAAGGAAGCTACAATAAAAGCACATCTCATTAAAATTACTTATTTTTATTTCATCTGGTTTTTTAAGGTTGTGTTCGCAAAAGGTACCAAGAGAGCTGGTAGTAGGCAAATAACCCTTAAAAGACAAAGATGGCAGGGATTCTACCAAGTTTAACATGGACTTCATCATGATATAGATTACACAGAGAAGATGTTCAAATAAAACTGTGAGGCTCAGCAATACAGAGCTCACATTGGGTACAGTTTTCCTTCTTTGAACAGGTTCTTTTTCCATATAGACAACACTACATACCAAAGATTTCTGACAGCACTAATGATATATATTACTCTCCAAAAAGGTAAACCTGGAATCAGTTAAGCCTGCAGAAACATTCCATACTTGAAGAATTTTCTATTTTCATAAAACTGTTCACATAAATTACATGAATCTACATAAATCAAATTATTCTGTAATCCAAGTGATTATGGAGTTCAATCCCTGTCCTTTCTAAAGTATACCTTACTGTATTGATAAATTACTGAGGCATCGCTATTGAGATTAAGATCTGAATCCAAAGACGACTAAAGGAGGTGGAATTTTATTACATCTATATAGAGCAAAACTAAACCTGACTTTCAAAAATACTGCATATGCAAGCAAACTTATAGGAACCACTTGATATAAATTTCTATGAAAATCAGGTCTTGATATGTCATGCATGAGATTTAAGCCAATATGAAGATTTAGACTGATCCTGTAAACAAATATGCAAGTTAACTACCATACTACTCTTAAAAAGTACTATCGTCTTTTGTAAAAACTAATGCACAAATGAAAGAAATGAAAAATTCTGTCATTCCTAAAAGATATGCTATAGATCGGTAAGCATTGACTACTTGATCACTCTTAGTTATACAAATTGCATCAGCTACAACTGTACTTAATTCTGAAATATCATCTTAAGAGTCCACCTTTTTTTTTTTTTAAGGTTTAAACCTTTTTCTCCCTGTAGAAGTATCCTCCCCTTGAAAGCCACCCCAGCAAAGGAAATATTAGCATGCTGAGTTTTCTACAAGTACTTTAAAGAAGTAGTATTTTTTAAAAAAATCAAAGTAAGAAAAATATTGTCTTTGTTGGGAACATAGGAGAGATTCAGCAGGGCTCAGAAAACTCTGGCTGGAGGGGACAGAAAAAAAAATTAGCATTTTAAACTTGAACATCAATGAGCTATACAGTAGGGACACATGTCACCTTCATCTTTATGGCAAAATGAGCATGACAAGGAACACTGTGTCATGCTCCTGTGTGAGCAGGAAAGTGATATTTGAAATAAATGTGCTCTCCATCTTCTACCTGCTATCACAAACTATAATCCATCAATCCCTCTCCTCCAAGCCTCATCTCAGACATTCCAGTGGAGGATTGAAACGTGAGGGTTTGGTCATGAGAGAAACCGGTAACCTGGAGAGGGTGTCTAGTGTGACACTAAAGAGATTCTTGTAAGAACCAAGACATCTGGAGAAGGGAAATGGATTTCAGCAATTACAGAGAGACTGGATGATGATGCTTGATACTGGAGGGAGAACCTGCTACAGTAATTGCAAAACAACACTCCTAAGTCACCACTTTGCTATATAGGCTATACAGATAATACAAACATTAGTGTGAAAAAAAAAAGTTTCCCACTGAAGCAAATTAAATGTAAAAATAGCAACAATGAGGCAAAAGGTCTATTAACTCATAATGCCTTCCTAACAAATCACCAACCAACTCTATGGCCAGTCCCTGAACAGGATCCCTGGAATGCAGGTATGCAGGACTCACTGGGGAGCAAGCACCTGAATGCTCATAAGGGGAAGATCTCATGAAGGTGGATCCAGAGCTTGGTTGTACCAATGTGCTGCTAAGAGGAAGGACCTACTGAGGCTTGGCCCTTGAGGGCTGACTGTGCCTGTGGCCCTGTGTAAACCAGACATTCACCCACTCTGACCAGTAAGTCAATCTCCCTTTTCCCAGACCGTGCTTTAATGGATGAAACCTGTCTGTACAGACAACCAGTACACAAGGACTTAAGATCTTATTTTCCAAACAGCTGACATCTTCCTATGTATTTGGCAGAACTAAAAGCCATTGCATAAGCTTTTCATCACTTTCTAGTGTTTTCTAGTTAACAGTGCACCCATCCTAGGATGTTAATAGAGTGGAAAATAAACTGGAAATTAGCCCTGAGATCACTAGAACAGAAACCATCCAAAACTTCATTAACCCTAGGCAGAAGAGCAAACTAAGAATATTTTAATTCTAGCAAAGTAATTCAAATGAGCAGTGCTAGGAGGGAATTAAATTTCTTTTCATCTGAACAGTGCTATGAATTTTGGATTTACGAAAGGGGAATTCCAAAATGTGTCAGGTAAAAGAATTTGTCAGCAAACAGAAAGCTGGAATTACATTCCTCTATTATATCTTTTTGTTCTGGCTCTATTAATAATGTTGCACACTACCTAAGCCATTATAAAACTCCTGTTCCTGGAAAAACTTTGTTTCCACTTATGACTTTTCAGTCCATTGCAAGTAATGCAAAATCAGCTGTCCCAGTGTTTGAGGATTTCTTCAGCACTGAACAGCTTTCTGTTATATGTCCAGGTTGATGAACTATGGAACAGGAGTTTTCTATGTACTACTTAGTTTTCCACAAAGGCAAAGAAGCTTTAAGTGCATTGCTATGCACACAAGACACATACTTCTTGAATACTACGCCTGACACTTTTTTTTTAATTCTCCTTCCACTGTGACATTAATTGCAGTTCTGAAATTATCCTGTTTTTCACCTGTTCTGAATGTACTTTGGTATCTTTGACTTTTAATAATAACTGAATTCCTAATCACTGTACATTATTAGATACATTAACAGTTATATACACTTTCAGTTGATTCCATCAGGTAAAATTAAGTAACCATGTAAGTACAACATTGTGATAAAGACAGATTTGGAATGAAGTATCTTGCAACTTAATTTCAAACTGATCATTCTGAAGTTTTCATATAAACCTGAGATATGATGTCCACTTGAAAGCAGTATCTACCTGATTCTGGAGTGCGGACGATCGCACTGTCAATGTAGCCTGCTTCAGTGGTAACTGCAGAGACTTCAAAAAGATAGGTGGTATATGGCCTGAGGTTAGTTATAACAAAACTAATTGGTTCATTCCAAACAGAGCTCATTTGATTCAGCACCTCTGTACTCGGTGTAACTGTAGTCCGTGAAGGAATGGAGGATTTGCCAAAAGTAGTTGAAGGAGTGGTAGTACTCCACAAAAATGATTCACTGTTGTCCTATAAAGACAAAATATGAAACATGGTAAGCTGCATCTCTAACCTATAATTGTCCATATATGCAGATCAAAAGAGCCAAATCACCTTTGAAATAAAATTACCCAAAATTAATTTTACTTTTTATGCTTCAATCCCCAAATTCAGGTTATTGTTTCATTAGCTGACACTGCTAATATAAAATATTAGTGACAGTGTTATAGCTTCCTGCCTTCTTCCAAAAGATCTCAAATCTGACTGAACAGAAGCAGCTCTCTAGGATTCATCTAATTATTCCCAGAATCTGTTTTCAGCTTCCGGTCTCTCTCTTAACAGAATTTCCCCTAGTGAGGTCATTTTACATCACATGTAAGTTATATGTATGTACATGTGTATAAATATATAGAATACATATAGCCATATATCATGGATAAAACCAGGCAGGAGATTCTTAATCCATATCGTCAGGAGACATCTCTGTAAAACTGCCATATGTTACAGCAACCAATGCTATTGATTCAGTAGGTGGCAGTCTCCCTTCTCAGTGCTGAACTAAATCGGGCTGATGTTGGGAACCTTTACAATGTCTAAAATCACCTTCCAAAGAAAATCTGAAAGCAATGTTTCAGTAATTTCTGTCATTTAAAACTGTACTTTTAATCAAAGTACTAAGCCTAGCATCCTGAAAAAGTAAAATTAAAAGGAAAAAAAGTTAGGCAACTTGTTATCCAAGTAATCACAACACTGCTCAGAATAAAGTAGAAAAGAAGAATAAATACTGCCAAGGAGAATAAATGTTGCCAAAGAGAATTTTCTTCAAGAAATTCTGAAAGTTATACGTTAGTTACACGTCTGAATCCAATGAATGGTCAAAATTCAGAAGCTTTTCAATGAATGCTTATTTCAAGAAGAACTCGGATTACAAACAATTTCTTTAAATCACTATTAATCATAAGTCTTTTAATTCTGGTACGAAATGCATTTTAATAATGTTGAAATGTGCTACACAGAATAAAGCGTGCATTTACAATATGAAAAACTGACTAAAAAATCCCACCAATTCTTACTTTTTGTAACTGAATGTTACCAAAAAAAAAATCAAAAATTGAAAATTATCTATTTCATTCTTTTGTCTTGAAAGATTGCCACATTGGACCTTTCTTAACATTTTTACTTTGATTAAACTAAGCTTTTCAAAGAAAAATATTCCATTTAGACTTTTTGAACACAACGGGTTTTTTTCAGCCATTATATCCTGCCTTGGGCCTCAGTTTGTAAAGTATTTGGGGTTGTTCTGAAAATCAAGCCTCCAAATTTTTTACGTCTCAAAATTCAAATGTAAAACTATATTCTGTGGCTTGAATCTATTTCTAATTTAAAAGGTTTACAGCACTTACATTACATTCTGGTAACCTCCCAGACAGAAGGTCCTCTACTTTAACCAAGACATCTTTCACTACAATTCCACTTCTTGCATGTTTCACACTAATCTTGAAACTAGTTATCTTTCCATTTGGTTGCCGAGGGAGAAACCAGATCAGATTTACAGCTGAATAATTTAAGGCTTCAACTGTGAGATTCACTACTTTACCTGGAGCTTGGAAACAAAACAAACAAAAGCAGTGAGACATACTTTTCTTCTCAGTACTGGAAAAAAAGAAATCCCATTTTTTTTGTAATGCCATTTCTAGCTTCCAGACCCTAAAGTAAATAAGTAACAACCATACACAAACACATGTAAAGAAGCTGATATGCAGCCAGCTCTTTTCCAAGCTAGTTTAAGCGAGAAGTATAATTATTTCAGTCTCTTAAGTTGGTTTGGTCAACTTAATAATATTATTCCTAGAAGGAACTCTTCTACTCTGTCAGAAGTAGCAAATTTTTGCCCTTTTGTTTGTTTAACTGCACTGAATGTTATATTTCACTTTACCTGTGTCATCTTTTCAGCTGGACATGGACTTTTGGTAGCACTATATAGTTCTATTTCATCTGAATATTCACTATTACTGTAGAAATGGTGTTCTATGTATCAGTGACAGTTTCTAAGGCCTTTTGTCAGAGCATCTGTATTAATCACAGCACAAAGGAATGGGAAGCAGCATCTGAACTTTCCTGTGAATGACAGCACTATGGCTCTCTCTCAGTCTTGTCTGCATGACACAGTCACCTGCAGTTCCTGCGATAACTAGCCTTAGGACTTTGGAGAAAAGGGTTATGCTGCCTTAAAAATATACAACTGCCCACAATTACAGATCTTTTTGAATTGAGACAGCTCCTCCAAGCCTCATATTTTATAACTGAATGTTACCATGCTGAATCTCCTGTAGACCTTTCACCTCTTGCCCCCTTCTCCCAGACTACAGCCTTTATATTTAAATAATTATATCTTCTGGCTAAATTTACTACTTTAAATTGCACCTCTTTGTGTTAATCAAGATGTTAGGCTGTCTTTAACCATGAAAGTAAGAGTTAAAAAAAAACGCAGCAGTTGAGAAGTAAGAATGTATATCAGTGACATGTAACTCTCATCTAGACAATGAAGAAACCTTCCAATGACATTTGCCATAAGGGATTTTAGCTTTAATAAAAATGTAGAAAGCAGAAATGCGTCAAAAAGTAAAAAGCTTATGTTCTCATATGGAGAAATGCTAGTGCTGTCCTCTGTCAAACATGAGTAAATACAGCTCATGGAAATATGGTGAAGAATAATGATTTTGCATAGCTCCACATGACAAGTTTACTACTCATTATTTCATAAATCATTGCAATATCTCAGAAATCTCAAGCAGAGTGATGATTTCCTGCCATTAACTGTGATGCAGCACCGTGCAGTTTGCACAGCTACAGAAATCAACCAGGATTCCTAAACATAGAGGAACAGTCACTGCCATGGCAGCACAAGTTCTATATTCCACTGGCACTGGTTCACACCAGCATAACTGGCCTGGTACCAGCTCTTCAGCAAGGCACAACTCCTCCTGGAGCATGAGCAAGACTACAAACAGTAAATTAACACAGATTAGGCGAATTCAGACTGTAATTGTAATTTTTTATATCTTCAAAACCATCAAGTTAAATTTTCATTTCAGACTTGCATTATTTTAATTTTAATTCTTTCAGAATTAAGAAGTAAAAACTTAGTAAAACACATTCTGTGCTGGGCTTCTTAAAGCAGGCACTTGACTGCAGCACTTAACAAATATTGCTTGACTTAAGCGGGAAAAGCCAGATCTGACCCCACAACAAAGATCTCTCTCCTAGTACTGCTGCAGGCAACAGCAGATGGGTTCACTTGACAGGTAGCTCTGCTCTCCTGTGACCTTGCTTTCTGGAAGCAGCCTACCTAGAAACCAGCAAAGGAAAACCCCAACAGAAACAGAATTTGCCTACAAGAAACCCGAATACAGGCACACCCTAAATGCTGTTATTAGCAAATAGGACAAAATCACCTTTGCCACTGAGTGAGAGAACAAGAATAGAATTAGGACTTTGTTGTAAATGCATCAAAATTTGTTCAAGTATAAAATGTGCCATGGATACTTTATCTGAAAAATTAGAGCAGTTTTAATTAAAATAATTAAAATAATTAGCAGCTTTATTAAAATTACCACTTTCTGCAGTCTGAAAAAGAAAAGGATCACTAAATACTCCAAGACCAGCACTGTTCTCAGCAGCAACCTACAGAAAAAACAAACAACAACAACAAAAACACATTAGAGAATCTAAAGGATGTATACAAAAATCTCAAGGATGCACAGAGATTCATCTTCTAGTTTTTAAACTATAAATATACAGATGAACATGTCTTTTATAGCTGTAGTGTTTAATTTATATTCAGCATCTAAATGTAAAAAAAGAAAAGAAAAATTATGAAACAGTGTGAGAACTTGAGAAAACAATGTGTGAATATCCACACTTCTGAAATGCCTAGTCTCTATTTTATGCTGAAGTCAACAGCAAGAATAACATTAGTAACAAGCCTTTTCCTTATCACAATTGAGTTAAAACAGCTTCCCCATTTCTATTTTATGCATGCTACAACTCGAAAGAGCAAAAAAGAGAGTAGGTTGTCTTTTATTTCTTGAACTCCTGAAGGATAGCAAGAGCAGGTCAACTTCCCTCAGAGCAGAAAGCCAGGGAAAGCACATCTTTCGGAAGAAAGACCACAGGTCACGGAACTGTGGGTGCACTTTACGGTGGGTGTGCCTCAATACTCACAATCACAGCAGAGTCTTCCTGTGGAAAGTCAGTACACTGAGACTTTGCCAGAATTTATGGAGATAAACACAACAGTGATGCTATTTGCTCTGCAATACACGACTTCCTGTCAATTCGACTCAGTGATGGGCCATTACATGCAATACTTAGAAAAGAATGAAGTCTAACTCTTTATTTTGAAAAGCAGTGACAGAGACAACAAAAGATAAAACATGAGCAAAATTCCAACAGTGATGGTGAGCGGTGGGCGAAAGCAGCAGCAAAATGAAAAGCTTTCCAGCAAGGTTAAAGTTGGTAGAGTCATTCCCTCCTGACAATGTCAGGTAACAAAGGTATGGCAGAGGTGCTGAGGGGAGCTGACAGTGCAGACTGTGGGAAAAGTGGGGTGAGAAGGCACAGACATCCAAAACTAAGTGTGCATCATAGTAGAAGAGGCATACAGCATGCAGGGGATAATAAGGGGCAAAGACAGTGGCAGGACCCAGCAGGTCAGAAAGGAAAATTGTTCTAATCACGTCACAGGACTAAACTGTGCATCTTTCAGAAGACTGTAAAGATATTTAAACAAAAGCACTAAACCCCGACAGACAAACTACAGCACAGAAATACAAGGTAACACGGAAGTCTTAATCTAGGGTGTAAATCTACAATCACTTCCTGATGCAGTGCATGTTCTAGTTGTGAAGGAGACTCTCTATCACTGGCCAGTCATTGCTAAGCTATACAAACACCCTCTCCACGTACATGCACACCTCATGTCTTCGGCCAACCCTACCCTACTTCTATACCACAGAGAGAACAACTTGAAAAGTCCTTAAGCATTGATGAATGCTATAGTAATTGGAATATCTGAGGAAATTACTCAGACATCTTCAGGGGGTTGACAGGCAACTGGAAAATTATGATAGTATTAAAATTACATTATATAAATCTAAAGGTATGTCCTCACCTGAACACTGTTTTTGTGTTATCTCATCTCAAAGTAGTTATTGTAGAAAGGGTCCAGAAAGGAAAACAAGTGTTAAGACAGACATGGTGTAGTTTCAAGAGAACTCAAAATTACTATGACATAAATATGAAAAGCTTTGCATGGTAGAGATGTCAGCTACGCACAATGATTTGCTTTGAAGAGAAATCAAAATAAATGTTTACACAATGTACTGTTACCTTCCAGAGATCCCTGCCACAAAGAGATGTTACAGAAAAAAAGCTTGGAAACATTAAAAAGGACAAGTTTACTACGCAGATGACAAAGTACTATCCAAAGTTCATGTAGCTGCAGTTCATATTTGGAAGGAAAATTAATTTTGATGCTTTAAAGTATGTCACCACTCATTATTTAAGTTTAGAAAAAATCTTGAGTGTCTATTTTTACAAAATTATCAATGATCAGATATTGAAAAATATCCACAGCTCTCTGACATTTAACAAATTATCACTTGTAACTGTTATTTCTTTAAAACTGTTTTTGTCATTAGATAAGCAGAAATTAAGACTAGGCTGTTACAAACAGACTGAAAACCCATATTCAAAGCTTATAAGCTTTGTTGAACTGTCACAGTATTTACCAGAGAGAATTTCACATCAGGACCAAGCCAGGTACCCAAAATCAATAATTTTCACCCATGCCAAAATCAAGAGCAACTTTAAAATGACACACAGACTCCAAAAATTAACCAAAGAACCACAAGAAATTGCTCAAAAGAAGAAAAACATGTAATGTTTCCTTTTGACCACATCTGTGAAGTAGAAAAAGTGTTTCCACCTGAGTCATTATTGAGTCTGTGAGGTTGCTCGTGGGTCAGCTAGTCAGGGCCACACCGAAGGAGTAGATAATGTAACTATCCTTGGCTTGCCAACAGACTTTTATTCACTCATGAGAAAAGCCATGTGGTCCCTGGTAGACAAGGTTGATGGGTCACAAGTCACTTCCCTGAGTCAAATTCTGCTCTAAGATCAGTATTTCAGGCACCAGCAATGGGAAGTATTGCCTCTCATATAGATCATCAAAAGGAAAACTATTGCTAAGTAAATGAAATTCTTTTAAATGTTCCACAGTTTTCCTAGAGAAGATTGATATGTGGAACAAAGAATAAAATTTGCAAAACCTTTAATATTGAACTCCACACAAGTGCTATTGAGGTGCTCAGAATTGCAGATTGAATTCTCTTAATAACTTCATTTGTTTGAGGAGATTAATCTGCTTAGAGTCTAAGTGCTAATACTTTTTCTCAAATAGTAGCTGAATCTTTTTTACATTTTTTTTTTCTTTTTAAACAAATGACTAGACGCAGGAGATCAAAGGATAAACATTTCTGCAGCTGTGGATATAACGGCTTTTATCAGCACAGTCATCACAACTAGATTCACAGTGAGAAACTTTCCCACTATGGCAGTGAAAATAGGTTTGTACTTTCTTACAAACACACACAAATTTTACAAAGAATCACTGCACACCTCTATTCCTAGTCTGGTCATCGTCCGTATTTTTTATAGCTTTGTGCTGTATGAACTTAACACAATATGGAATGAAGCAAATCAAACACATCGTTTCATTCTTGACACTGAAAAGAAGCACCTCTCCAAGGTTCTTATGAAAGAGTAAGTCTGGCAAAGAACTGCTTGACAAATACTGTCAAGAGGACAGCACTTCATTTCTGTCCATTTGAAGTCATGTATTGTTGAAGAGTTCAAAGCTGGATCAGGAGTGCCAGTCTCCATGTAAACCAATTCCACATATAGAAATCATGAAAATACACATACTGATTTGGGCAGTAGATATTCACTGCGAATATCCAGGCAATAAAATACATGGAAAGGGAAAGTAAAAGTATGACATTTTTTATTTCAGGATATAACACTAGCTATAACTCCCAGGCTTAGGGAAACCAGCCTGAGGTGTTTACAGGCTACATCTAAACAGATACTCAGGCAAGAAAACTCCATCTTAAAATAATTAAGTTTAAAATCGAAGACATAAGTACGTACCTACATGCTTTTCTGGATCTGGCTGAGATAAGCTAGTAATCTACATGTAATATCCCAAATGCACCAGTGATTCGAAAGACTAAACCTCAATGAAGATGAAGGACATTTTTTAAAAAAATTTACCCTCTGCCTTTTACTTCCTACTACATAATGTCCTATGTCATTAAGAATATCAACAGAAGAAACTATGTCTTGGTATAATTTTGATTGGAAATGACTTAGATTCAAAAAACACTATTATAAACAAATACCTGGCTAATATATCTTGCTATATGGCAACAGTAATTATCAAGGTTCTTCAGAAAACAGTTTAAGTACCTACCATAAGCTCACACAACTTGCAGCAAATCAGAATATAAAATACTAAAAGGCATTAGTAAAGCTTTTACCATAATTTCATAAGTTGTTCCAGGGTTAAGATTGGTAAGAAGAACTTCCAAACTATCTGGCTTTGTTGCGACCTGTGTATAAGCTGCTTGCAGCCATGGGCAGACCTCTTTATATTTAACAATATAGGAGAGAATTCTCCCATTCGGATGCAGTGGTGTATTCCATGACAGTAGAATCCCAGCAGAGCCCACTCTTTCACCTGCAAGGAACACAGGGGGCCCAGGATCTAAAAAAAAAAAAAAAAAAGTAATATGTAACTGTGTATACACACACACACGTACAGAAAGCAGATTTTAATTAGAGTTTACAGATAGTGGAGATACCTTCACATATTCTATAAAGAAATTAAATTATCTGCCAGAATAAACCAGTAGAACTACTGAAAACTAGTGTGCTTCCCAGTAAAATGCGCTTTTTTCTGCCTAGAGTCCTGTTACAAAAACGATTAAATGAATTTTGGCACAGCAGGAACATTCTTCTATAAGAACGTAAAAAATGTAATGCTCAAGATCTTCATGGACAAAGCAGAGTTTAATGCCAATTTAATATTTGAGATATTCTAGCATGCTTAATTCAGTTTCTTTCCCTCAGACCGTTCAAAACCAAACTGCAGTCTCTTACAAAGCGTGTCTGATATAGCTACATTTTTTTAAAATGTCTCTGAAGTCTACTACCACACATAGAAATCAGGGTATGGATATTACTACATGACACAATAGCAAATTTTTCAAAAGCTTAGAAATTGTTCTCTTTTATGCATTTTTTAATAGCCAACTAATGGACGGACACAATTACAACTCACATCTAGGGCTGCTTCTTAAAAATATCTGACATCAAAGCTCTCATAGAACACCTCAGATTCAGTGTAATTTTTTATGGTTAAAGAAATCGAAAAATTCTACTGACTTGAAAACTGATTATCATTTCTTAGGTACAGTTGCACATATAATAAACACAAAAAAAAATGGTTAAAAAAAGCCAAACAAACAACAACATTTCATCAGTCGTTATTAACTCACTTGTCACGTTTGTTGTCACTGTTCTACTTGCAGGTGAACTGTATAGTGAAGAAGAAACTGCAGAAACTGTAACATTGTATGTTGTTCCAGGAATAGCATTAGAAAAATCAGCCTGAAGTAGGACATACATTTATTTAACTCTTACCAAGAACCATCAAAATGAAAAAAATCAATCAAACAAACAAACGAAAACCAACCCCCCCCCAAACCCCTAAAGTATTGTATTACTGAAAGTGATCTGTTAATAAGCTTGTTGAAATACAACAGTAAAAATAGTAGCTTACATGTTAGCTAAAGTACAATATTTTGCTATCTTATTTAACTACCCTCCATGAGATTTGTATAACATTCAAAACTAAAGAACAACAAAATTAACTATTCATTTTATCACAGAATCACCTATCAGTGTATCTATAGAAGTTTTTCTGTACCTTCATTGTTATCAAAGTAAGTAGGAAGAATTCTACAATTCCTTTTTGAAAGAATAAACACAAAAGTAGCCTGAAAAAATTTCAAGTTTCTCAACCTTAAGCTAGCCCATCTTTTCAAATAAACACCATTGAAAACTTCTTAGCAAGCATTTATACAAAATACCTGTATCTTTGCAGATCCAAAAAACCACAAAAGCAAAACAACCAGAATAACCATTATTTCTGTTAATATGACTATATTTCCAGAGAGCAGAATCAGAAAGTGCTCCTATTTCTTTTTGATGGCTTAGCAGTGAAATGTTGCCTGCATTAATGATTTAAGCACAGATCTTCCTGGCAAGTACACAATTAATGAGTCTGTATTACTCAATAGCTCTGCCCTTCCTTTGTTAAACTATTCATGAACCCTTGGATGACTGGCTGTATCCTTCTAGCAGACTTTAAAAAAAAAGTAAATTCACTACCTGTTTTTAGGTAACAAACTCTGGATGCTGAAATTTGCTCTCACTAATTTTTCATTAATACTTTAGTGCTCCTATTTGCATTAAATAGGTAAGGAGGCAAGCTTGAATTCCTCATCAGCACAGTGCATAAGGAAAAGCTGGCCATGCAAGTCCTGTAATAAAAGCACATACTTGATACTCCCTAACTCCAAGATCTAGGATAACAACAGAACCATGATCAGGAATAAGATCCACGTGAAATCTGTCTACATGTCCATACGGTAGTCTCCAATACAGTGAAAAAGAATATGACGAAACATTGAAGATTTTAAGTCCTTCTGGCTTTGCAGGCTCTGAAAGAGAATTGTAGAATAGAAGACATTAACTTAACCAATCCCCTTACAAAGATACTAGTATTTAGAAAGAAATATAAAAGCATCCAAGAACAGTTCACTCTCTGCGTGAAGGATAATTGCTAATTAGCCTGTATACAACCATATATTATGCGATAGTTGCTATATCATCACTGAGATGTGGTTGATAACCTCCTAGCTATGCTGTGCAGACATTGGCATTCACAGAGAGCAAGCTCAAATATCTCTGCCCAGTGTTCAGTTGACAAATAATCTCTGCACAGTCCTGGTGTTTCTGTAATTCCATGAAGTCTAATGAGTTAAGTCCCCAAAATGTGGATGTTTTACTCCTTTCCCTAAAGTCAAGTTTCCACCTATTCCTGTCACACCCTCGCACTTTCTTCTGCCTTTAAACGCACCTTTAAACCTGTATCATCCACTCTAAGCTCATTAAAGAACAAGATTCTCACTTCTTCAATAGGTGATTAAAATACTATCTCACTAGAATATTGTATAATTTATCCACCTGTGCAATCCATAACCATGTGCCTCGGTCTCTTTTCTACTTGGGAAAGTACACGTAGCTACCAGCTGTCCCTTTGCTTATCTCCCAGCGCAAGCCCAGCTAGTGATGCTACTTGTCACGTTTCAGATCCATCACTACCCTTGCACTCAGTCTTCTGTCTGCAGCCTGAATCTTCTAGTACTGTCTATACACTACTATCATAGTGTGCAGTCTGAATATCACCTCACTTCCATCTTGAAAGAGCTCCATTCCTTTCTTATTTGCTGTATATCTGCTTAGATTCTATATCTTTAAAGAACACTTTATCCAAAGTTGCAGAACTGTTTCAGATTACTTTTGTCATCAAATAATCTATCTGAAATATTAATATATTCAAATATTACCTTTAGATACTATAGTATGTGTTTGTCCTACATGTATGACTTTTAACGTGTTGTTTTATTATAATAATTACACAATCAAAAAAAAATTACTAATGTATGTAAAGTTGTGAACATGTAACCGAGAGCATAATTTCTTCTTTTTAGTATACATCTATAAACATTAACTACTATTGTTACTATCAGTACTACTAATTCCATGTATCTCAACTTGCTTCAAAGCTGAATTTTATCCTCAGAGGTCTTTTTTATACAGCCACCTGATTAATCTTTGAGTGTACAGTTATCACAATACTTAAAGTCATTTCTTTACCTCAGTTGAATGACTTCTGAGTCAGCAGTAGAAGAAAACATAAAAATGTCCTTATGGAAAGAGAAATTTAGTCCCACAAAGCTGACGCTCGTCGTACTATTATTCCATGACTGAGAATTAACTTTCCCACTGACACTGGGAAGCCTCAGTTCTACCTCATGTCTACGCTTCTGCAGATTTAACCACATCATCAGGGAACGCATATGTAAGCGTGGTTCACTCGAGCCTCATTATACCTGCTCTTCTACAGTGCTCTCTCTTTCATGCACATGCACACACACTTATTACAGGCAGTGGTCGGTATATTTCTAGTATATATCCAGTATCTACTTTTCTAAAGCACAGTCAGGAGAATTTGCTGTAAATTTCACCTACAGAAATATCACTCAATATTTGCAATACATATTCTGAGTGGACTCAGAATTAGTTGAGGTTGAACAGGAACGCCAGTGAATATGTAGAGAGGTATGTGCTGGTCTCTTCTCACAAGTAAGTAATGACAGGACAAGAGGGAACGGCCTAAAGCTGCACCAAGGAAGGTTTAGGCTGGACATTAGGAAAAATTAAGTAAAAAGTACTAAAAAAAGTACTACTAAAAAGTAGTAGAATCACAGAATCACAGAATCATTACAGTTGAAAAAGACCTTGAAGATCAAGTCCAATCATCTACCCAATATTATCGTGACCAGTAAACCATGTCCTGAAGTGGCACATTTACATGTTCTTTGAACATCTTTTTTGAAAGCAAGTTCTAAGAGTGATTGGCTGAGGTAGTTCTGGTGCATCTTTCTGTTCTTTAAACTGAATCTGTATTTTACATTATTACATTACAGTACATTGCATGCACCTGTTGAGATTTTACTCCACTAAGTTTTGAACACAAAACTAATAAGAAACAGTCCTTGGATGGAGTAGTTTAGAATCTAAAGCCTTAGCTTTACAAACCTTTGTGAACCTGTTTAAATTCACTCACTGCAAAAAACCTACTGAAAACAGATAAGGTAAAACTTAGGTTGTGTATAACTCTTTTCAGGATAAGACCTGAAAAAGAATTAAAATAGTAAAAATGGTCAAAAGAAATGCAGCCCAACTGAAGAAATTATGTTTCTGGTAGTGTATCACTAGATGCAGGTTGAACAGGATATAAGTAATCTATGTTCCCAAACACAGCAAACTACTACATGCAAGATCTCTTAAAATGTCAATGTTATTCTACAAAGTGAGATGTATAAGCAAACATGCACTGTTATTGACAGCTACCATTGACAGGCAAGGAGAGAAAGCAAGCAACCATACAGACCTGTTACAAATTGAATGAAAGAAGAAGCTCCCTCAGCGTTTCCTCTTAGTCTTTGGAGTGTGAAATTATAAATGCCCCCAGCAGTCAGGTCTGTAACACTGAAGTCAGTCAGTGCTCCTGGAATTCTGAACTTGTTTATAAAAGTGCTGTTTGATAAAGATGCTTTATAAGAAGTGAAGTTAGTCTTGGTTGGATTCCATGTTAAAGTTGCAGAGGAAGTATTTACCATCTTTAATGCCAGACTGCATATTCTAGCTGGTTCTACAGTAAAAATTAATCAGATTAATAAAGAAAGAATGAATGTATAGTCCTTAAAATATAAGAAAAGTACAATTTTTAAAAAATAAATGTTTTTAAATGAAATTATTTGTGAGTTCACAGCATCACGAAATATTCATACAAATTTTAGAAGTATGTTTGTATGGATATATAGTAAACAGTGCACTATGCTGCACACAGTAAAATCTGGGGATGTACCTCCTGTGTGCACTATTTAATTTATGGAAGAAAATTCCTGATTTATCAGGTCTTGCGTAAGAACTGTAACATTGATCACTAGAGAAACTGAATGAGAATAGAACACTATGTAAATGGAAGCAGAGATTTTATTCAGTTAAAAGTTTTCTAAAACACATGATTGGCCTTATAATTTTAGAAAACTATTCATCGGTTCACTTAGTGATACAGTAAATCACACAATCTCAGTGATTATCCCTGTTTTCCTTTTTCAATTTTCCTTTTGGTTATAGTAAGATTCCTAAAATCATAGATAATTATTTACAAATAGCACCTCCGTTAATCTCTGCAGCACAGCTGCGGTTAGAAGAGAAAAACATTTCCAATCCTCCTAAGAAATGAATCTTCCAGATTATTGGTTTATCTTGCTTCAAGCTTTCTGAAAAAATACTAATTAGCATAATCCCATTAAGGATGGGATTACTTATCATGAAAGAAAAAAATCCTAAACGTTTGCCATTAAAATGATAAACTCTCCATGATCTAGCCATATACTGGACTCATCCATAATACTCTTGAAAACATTTGCTTGAGGATAAAAAGCATCTTCAGCACCATGATGATGATCATTCTGCTGCACTTTTCATTTACAAAAGTCACAAGATTCCTGTTAATGAAATCATCAGTCTTCTAGTTTGTTTGTTTTTTCAGACAACTGATTTTTTTTCCTTGACTGGGTTAAGGAGTTATAGTTCAAACAAATCACAGAAATTCCATCAAAGAAGGGAGGAAGTCTGTGACATACATGGGTATAAATCTGGGAGTTAATTTATTTTCTGATTACACTTAGCTGCTTTGGCAGTCCAGAATCCAATATATGTCTTTTTCTTCAAATTGCTGCTACAAACAGACTCTCCTCCTTTAATGCTGTCTGCCAGGAGCATGGGAAAATCCATGTTTGCTCAGAGACAGAAAATGAGCAGAAGATACAGGTTAATTTTTTTGGACCTTGTTAAGATATCCAAAGTATAATTTTTCTTACTCTCCTAAATATCCTGTGACCCTGTACAGGAGCGATTCTCCAGTCTTATACCGTGGGCTTGCAAGAATTTCAGTGCAGAAACAATTATAAACAAAATGCAAAGTAATTCTTAAAGTACAGGATACTATTCTGGCAAGATCTTATTGTGCTAGAGCTGGAAGAATTTTGTGATTCCACCTCTTTTTTTAAATAGGTATCTGTAACTACGTCTAGACCTCGGCTTCAACCCAGCAAGTTACATATGAGGGTCCTGTTTAAACAACTATCACAAGAGGAAGCAGAACTTGACCCTCAAAGTTTCATTTAGAACTATATGGCCCTTTTGAGTTACTCACATACAATGATTTAAATGTCTCTGAACATTTATTGTTTTTCAAAGAAAAAAAAAAAAGTCAAGTTATAAGGAATTTCCTTACTTGTGATCACTTTTGTCTCCACAGCCACGGAGGAATCCAAGCCTTTAACTGTCCTTAACTGAAAAAAGTATTCTGACCCAGGGACCAGATTTTTCACTGCAGCTCTGCTGTCATAAACAGTTCTGGTAAGCAGCTTTTTGTTATTCATCAGATAATATGAAAGCTATGGAAGAAAAATCATTTCTTATATCAGACTCTTTCACTTCATAAAGTAATGTTCAAAGATTCCAATTACCTGTTTATATGTACAATATTTTGCACATTTAAAAGACAGAAAAAAAAAAATAAGAATATGGCTTAAGCTTTACATTATGATCCACTACTTGCTCTAAGATTCTTTAATAGCCCAGTGGTGAATGTAGTGACCTAAGATTCCTTCATTGCCCAGTGGTGAAAATAGTGACTTTAAAATTAGATAGAGGAAGCAAAGTTAAGTCATGGCTTGCAGGTGACATGTTTTTGCCTTGGAGGAAGGATAATAAAAGTGTACTCTGACTGCTCAGTCACACAGCTGTACTGATGAGCTGTACAATTAACTACAAGATAGAAAGAATGAGAATAGCCAAGGGGTAGAAGAGCTGCCTAAGGATTAATCAACAGGATGAGATTTATTTAAAAAAAAAAAAAGCAACAACAAAAAAAACCAGTCTAAAATGGAGACATTTCCAAAATCTCTGTACCTTTCTGGAGAAAAAAAGGCAAACAAAATCAATCAACAAAAATGCACTGTTTAGAGCTGAGATTCTGAAGAGTTCCAAGGAATCAGCCACTCAGCTCTGCTCACTTGTATATCTTGTAAACTCACTTGTTTAGAGCCACTGCAGAGAATGAAAGTGCTGGAGATAACAAGTAATTGAAATTAGGGCACTTAACTCCTAGAGGCTGTGAGGATTCCTTCTGACCTCCCAGACCACTCTAAAGTGAGAAAAAAAATATTCCTGTGATAATCCTTTCTGTGGACACAGAAAACTGTGACTGTAGACTGTTTCATATCTGCAGTAGTGAAAGGCAAGCTGCACAGTGTTTGTCCTGCAGAGGAGGGCTCTAGACAAGCATCTCCAGCACGCCCACATGGGTTTCTCAGGCATGGTAGTTAGTTAGTAGTAAAGAGATCAAGAAGGTTTGCAACTGCCTACATCACCGTGTCCTGCCCTGCCACCCGTTATTTCCTCCAGCGGAAGAGGGATATTCTACACATGGCAGTGACCTGAAAGCAGTTTGGTTCAGCTGCTATTCATTTGAGGAGGAATGATCCAACTCCCCTCTGTGTATTTTACCAGCACAGTAGCTGGTAATACACACTAAATCTTGGAGACTGTCATCGCCTTATTAGAATTACAGCACTGCAAAATGCTAGAAGCAAAGCTATAGATTAAAGATTTACATCTAGTATAAACAAGTTAGGAAAGTACCTTTTGTGCACTCTTCGCTCTACAAATTATAATATATTGCATAGAAAGTTGGTGAGCTGGGATAATCAATTTTAAATGATTAGTAAAACGATCCCTTTTATGCAGGTGCGCCTTACTAAGCAACCAGTCTACTGAAGCCTTTCTCATTAAAGATTTAAAGATAAGTTCATTTATTCAGACAAAGCGCTGTCTAATGTGGCTGCTTGCTCTATGAGATGCCGAACAATAATAGTGTGCCGTAAAGATCAATATTACAGATGACAATTAGTTTCCACAGGATGGTAAAAATAACCTGACCACATACAAAAGTACATCTGAACTGGTTCAGAACACGACTGAGAGAATCAAATTTAATTTATAAATATGTAAAAATACTCCAGGCTACATCTGCAAATTGTGCTGTGGTGGATGAACCGGCTACTCTTACTCATTCAGATCAATGCAGCTTTACACTAATGAAGACAGAAGAAAAGTCAAGAAATTATACTAAGAAAACTCAGATTTCAAGTTTTTGGTAAGGATGTAATCGAAGTCGTGGAGAAGGGGGAGGAAAAGAACTGGACACTGTAACATCAGAGTATAAACTGTGTGAGACCATTAAAGCACAGCACTTCATCTCATGGGAGTACTACATACTCCATAAGATTCTAGTCAGGTAAGTTAACTATACAAGACTATACCTGAAATCTTTATTGATTCAAATGACATGTTTAAAGAACAGTTTACTATCACAAAGTTTTATTGACTGCATGACCGAGTTCATGCAGTGACTATAAAATGCAAAGGATAATACGAGACAGACTGCAAAAGACAGGACAGAAAAGCGAGACTGGTTGAATGTCGTAGTGAAACATGATCCACAAACAAAGTATTTAGATCTCAGAGTGGATTGTTTGTGACCAGAGAACCCAAAGAACAGAAATAACTAGATTTTTTGCTAGGCATTGCAAAGGTTATAGTTCAAAATACAAATGCTGAAAAGCCACTCTGGAATACTAGTCATCAAATATTATAACTCAGCTTCTTTGTAAGATTAAAAATAAAAAGTCCAGAAAAAATGTAGAAGGAGAAATATTTATAAATTATCAAGCAAATAAAAAGGAAATTATGAGGAATACCCAAAATTGTCATGGTATGAAAAACATTGACATGCAACTTTTAACATATACCGCTCAAAAATTTTGTAGAGGAAATGTAGAAATAGCAAAACTATTTGAAAAGAGGATTATTTTAAGAAAAGATATCCTTAAAAACTAGAGATCGTGTCAAAAGAATTAAAATAAAAACTATAAACTTGTTTAATTCATGCAAGCTAACTTTGGAAGCACAGGGAAGTAGGGCAGAGCAGAAACACAGGTCAGTAGGCCAAATGAGACCGAACAGCAAATTGAAAATGGTGTAACAACTAAAAAAAATAATTTAAACACATAATAAGCTTATCTGGGTGTTGGGGAGGCCACTAGCTGACCAATGTACAAAGGGAGCCTCAGTATAGACAAGATCATACGACAAATAGCAACAGAATTACTTGTTTCAGTGGTCAAAGATGTTCCCACACCAGAATCATTATTAATGAACTATAAATTTTGAGTCAAATTGCATTGTCTCGAATTGAAATGTCCAAATAAAATGTTTTTTTAAAAGCCTGACAGTAGTCAATATTGTAGATTAAATGTTATTGCTTAGGAAAGGAGTAGGAAGCAAAACAGAAAACACTGTTAGGCTTTTGATAACTCCATTGTGCACTCACACCCTAGGTGAACACCCAGTCTCAAGGAGGATATCAAAGGCTTAAAAAAGATAAAAAGAATAATAAGAGGTGTAGAACAACTTCCACATAATACAACCGAAAAAAGACAACTGAGAAATTGAAGCTTATAAAATCATTGAAAGTTATGGATATGGTCAATAGGGCAGTATTAGCTATTTCTAATGCCATAAGAACATAAAGAATACCAGGTTTAAAATGTAAAAAAAATAAATAAATAAAAGTGTATTCTTTCAATTAGAGCATAATGAAATGGTGGAGTATAAAGGTTTAAGCAAATTCAGGAAAAATAGTCAGTCACTGTTTTTCTCATGTATGTCCAGTTTCAACCTGTCAATCAGGAAATTCCTAACCTACTTAGTGCCTGGGGCTGAGAGGGTATGGAAAGTATCAAATGTTTCCAGTTTCGTCTCATAAACTGCTTTATTAAAAAACAAGTTTTATTTTGCCTTCAACTCCTGGCCTGTAATCTTTTTTTTCATTGCATACTAATTGAAAAAAACAGTTTTTGAAAGCTTTTAAAAACATAATTTTTTAACTTCAAGAAAATTATTGTATAATATGAAATATGTATTTACCTGATCTTTTCCCATAGCACTATTTGCTTCCCATGCTTATAGGGGTTATAGAAACAATTATTTATTGTTGGGTTTGCAGTACATACAGGATAATTTCATTGAGAAATTAAAAAAGAAAAAAAAAAAAAAGATGTAAATTATTTCATTGGTTTCTTCCCATTCTTGTCTCACCCGAAACATATCAAATCCTCCCCTGGGTAGCTTCCAAGAAAAATAGACTGCATTTTCTTCTTGCCCAAAGACCTGCAAATCTGATGGTGGATCAGGATCTGAGGTAAAGACAGGAGTGGATGCAAAATTTAATATCGAAACAATCTATATTTGAAGGAAATCAACATCTATAGAAGACACTACTGTAATTCATTATTTTATAGCTCAATGAAGAAACAGATTTCATTTTGTACTGAAGAAGAATATGAAATAAATTAAATTTGCCTCTATATCTTATCAATAGAATCAGAAATAAAATCAGTATTTCTAAGTTGTTATGGAAAAGTTGTATCATCCTAACAGTTACCGGCAGAATCTCATTAACTGCAGAGAAAATGTCTTCATGTTTTAAAAGCTTTTATTTACTCAGTAACTTTCAAGGATGTTCAGATTTAAAAGAAAGACACATATACATTAATCCAACCATTGTTAAGATGCATTGATTTAACAAGGAACATATTTTCTTAGGTAATAATTTAAAATGTAACAACTGTAATTATCTGAAAAGTTATTAATAAACCGTGAACCTACAGGTGCTAATATTGAGGACGGTAGGGTGACTTCTTTTTAATCCATTGGTTGTCACAATGCTGATTAAGAATTCAGTTCCTGGAAGAAGATTCTTAAATTTGTACATTCTACAAAGATTTAAAAACAAACAAACAAACATAGTGTTCTTTAGGGTTTTAAAAATGCACATATCCTGATATTTTAATTCTTTATAGTATTATGGATATTATTTACACATGGTGTGTCTACATGTGTATACACTGTCAATCAAAAACTATTTTAGTATGACAAAATCTTAAATAGAATGCATCATACTATGGTTTACAGCAAGTTCGAGTACTAGAAAGTCTTACAAGATTAAATTAAACATCCAGAATGACACACAGGTTCTACTGGTGCTCACTCCAGTGCAATATTTTTTGTTTGCTTTTCTTCACACAAACACATCATATGAGATTCGTAATTTGTTAAAAAATGCAATTCTTAAAATTATACTTTTTCACATGGGTATAGCAATGTATATCAACTAAGCTATCAAATATATATCGCATATAAGTACCACCCCAAGATACTTATTTTAAAAATACAGTGAAACATCTGTTTTGAATTCAGGTCAGTTATTTTTAAAATGTAATCCTCATACCTTACACGAGAAGGTAACATCTTCTCCTTGTTGAAGACCTTACTGTTTATTGAAATAACATATCCATCAAATGTATTTTGGGCTGGTGGCCAAGCAGCAGTTATTGATTCAGAGTCTCTGCTGCAGTTCAGGTATTTAACTGCACTTGGTACTGTGTGACAATAAAAAAAAAAAAAAGCATTATTTATAAAATATATTGTAAATACATTATGACAGGACTCGTGTCAGCAGAATGCAATGAAAACTTCAGAAAAAAAAGACATGTCATGTCCTTATCTCAAGGACACACAGACTAGTACCACTGCAGTAATGTGTATAGAGACTTCCATTATCCCAGCCAAATCGCTTGCTCCTCTCTAACGCTCCTTAGTGCAGTTCTGATGTCACTGATGTGGTGTTCCTCAAAAGTGGGTAATTCCTCAAGAAAAGAAATGTCAGTACAACAGCCAGAAACACACTGGGCTGAGATCAAAGTCCCCACTAGCACAGTATCTTGAGTTCAACAGTGGTCAAAAGTGCATGTCTAGAGTAAAGCAAGACTTTCATAGAGTGATAATCCCCTTGAATAAGCTCCCAGACTGCAGTTTGCAGCACAAGGATTTCCTGAGCCAGAGGTGATTTCTGTGAATTTAGTCAACTTCAGCAGATTTCTCTTTTATGAACATCTTCAGTCTTCACTTGAACCTCTGACCACAACCATCACACAAAATATCATGTGGCTAGAAGTTCTGTAACTTATCTGTAAATTTAATAAACAAACATTTCCTTCTGCTTGTTTTGTACTTGCTCTCTTCAAGTCCTTAGTTCTTGTGAAGAAAGTATCAGTGAATTATCTTTTTTCACTCGCTCCGTAATTACGTCTCTATGACTTATCATCTCACAAATGATTTTATATTCATCATTGTTCCAGTTTCAGTTTTAGCTCAGTGGTTCCTTAAATGCAAAACTTACATATCTTTGATCACACTTGCTGCCCTCCTATGAACCTTTTCGATGGCATCTACTATAGTTTTTCAGATTAGGGACCTGTTAGAGGTAAATACAACAATGCCAGATCGAACAGCCTGAGAGGCCAGGTCCCCGGGTCCAACCAGCAGCAAAGCTGAAGCTGTTCCAGCAGGCGAAGGCACACAGAGTACAAATACACACCACATATATAAACACATACGGGGCTGGCCACACAGATCAGACAGACACTCAGAGCACTCACATGAACACAGACAGGACCAATGGCATCATCCTGCTCCTCCCTTCAGCTGCAAATGGAAGTCCACTAGTGAGAACAATTCTATGCATATGTATAAGGTGGATCTCCCCAGCAGCTCTACCTCTAAACTGTAAGATAGCATGTAGTTTATTCTTAGCTATAGCTTTAAAACAAAAAAGCAATGCAATAGTGGAAGTATCCCTAGAGTAGAGACAATATCAGCACCACTGCTGAGTTATTCCGCAAGCCAAGAACAGTGACACTGGTAGCCTGGTCCAGGTTTTATCTGGAGTTAACAACTCCAACTGTTTTCTCTCCACGCCATGAATCTCTACACCCAAGATGAAGGTACCGTTTTCCATTGGAGGAGGATATCTCACTATCTGTGGCACTGCACGTTACTGGAGACAGCAGCTCAGAGACTCTGAACTCTCTTTTAATGTATATCTCACTGGAATAAGAACATCATAGTTCTTGAAAGAGGAGGCAACAGTGAACTGATATGACTGAAATTGTTATCTCAAGACAGCATGTGAAGGTTTAAAAAATCTGACTTCAAGAGATCTTAATTTAGAAAGGAAAAAAAAAGCAACAACGAAAGAATAGCTTTTAAATGTATAATGGAAGGAAGCCACTAGCAGCTAGGAGAACTACAATGTAACAGAACCATGTTGCTGAGAATCAAATCTCCTAACCCAAAGTAAAACTAAATGTAGAAATCCCCAAACTTAGTCCTGATGTAAGGGGAGGCCCACGAGAGAACATCATAAAACCAATTTAGTTCTGAACACCTAAGTGTGTTCAAACCCCGCACTGAAGTGAGAAATCAGACATTAACAAGAAGTCGAAGAAAAAAGATTTTGTTTTCTCTAACGCTAGTAGCCAGACAGTGTGCAAGTGTCAGCTACTGGACTGTATACCTGCTTCACCCATCGCAAAGATAACATTGTTAGTTCACTGTACACGGTAACCATATTCAAATTCTTAAAGGACACAAGCAGTCAAAGCGTAAGGAAAACAACAATGAAAGAGAATAAGGAGAAAATGATGAAGATGCTTGAATGACTTTTCAATATTTGAGACAACAGTAAAATTCAAGAACAAAGGAAGACATAGATGGAGTAAAACAAATGCTGAATTTGACAACATTGTGGTCTCACCTGTCTCTATTTCCTTTGTCACAAAAATACTGTCTCTGAAACCTTCCTTTTCTGTTCGAATTGTAAAGTTGTACAGCTTACCAGGAGTAAGGTTGGAAAAGGTTGCTGTTTCTTGCTTGACCTTCTGGACCTAGAAAACCAAATACAGCTTTCACAGAACTGGTAAGATAAAATTTGCTTACTTTATGTAAATACTACTTCTACCTATTTTAATGGGAGACACAGCTTTTAATTAAACCTTTGATTACTTAATAGAAGACTCTGAAAAATACCTGCATTGCCTATACACAAGTGGTCTCTAAAAAAAACATACCCTGAAAGCACTGGCACAATTTATACATGTAACTTCGTATTGCTGAAAATCTCCATCAGCACGGTCCCAAGAAATTTGTATTGAAGTATCGGTCACGTTACCTTCTCGTACATTGAGTGGAGCTGCCAGACCTACAGAAGGACATAAAACACATCACTGTTCAATTCAACACTTTTTATATCTCCTGTGGAGACATAAAAGTGAAGACAATCAGTAACAGATTCAAAAAAATAGAGAGTAAAAATCTGATCTCAGGTATGCAAACACACAGACATTCCAAAATAAAAAAAATGGAGAAAAAACTCACAAAGAGATAACCCTGCCACTATTTAAAGAAAATTGCTTGCTTGTTTATCTTAAAATTACATGAGGCTGAATAAGCATTTCTCCCTGAGGATAGAGCTGGCACTACTAGGTGGGAAAGTCCTCCAGAATGAAATTAGTCCCTCCGATACCACCACCACAGTGCTCAGAGTGAACTTAAATTTTGTCAAACACATCAGCAAAAATCGGTAGACCAAGCAAGACAAATGAACTTGATCACTAACTAGTACTGCCTTGTATGATATAATTCAGATCACATTACAGAATCGAATCACAGAATGTCTTTGGTTGGAAGAGACCTTCAAGATCACTAGTCCAACCTTCGATCAAACACTGCAAGCTCACCAATAAACAGCATCCCTAAGCGCCAGGTCCACACGTCTCTTAAATACCTCCAGGGATGGAGACTTCACCATAGTTTGCCCTGGGAAAACTATTCCAATGCTTAAAAACCCTTTTACTGAAGAAATGTTTCCCATCCCCACCACAGCTGTTTCTGGCTGGAATGTACCAAAATTTGCACTTTTTCTAAGAAAAACTGAAACATGTGAGGATTCAGTAGGTTTTTTTCTTCCACGTTTTGGGGGCTCCATAACAGATAGACCAAAACTAGGTTTTCTAAGGCAGTTTCATGCTAAATTTAGGAAATACTTCCATAAGATCAATCAAAACCCAAGTTTTTTTTAAAACTATATTTTAAGAAAAATCAGCTTTCTAGGTTTTCATTATTTGAAGAAGGAATTTTCTGTCTTGTCTTCATTCTCCTCTTCTTTCCTCCTTGCTTGTGTTTATCCTATCTGTTTTTTTCCTTTTATAGCATTTCTACTCTGAAGGAAACAGAGCAGAAAATAATTTCAAAGGAAAATGATGAAAGAAGAATAGCAAAACTTCTGGAAATATAATTATAATAACCAATAGGAAAGTCAAAATATAGAATTCCAGCAGGTATTTTAAACAGCTTTTAAGTTCTTATTAACATGTATTTTTTTTAAAAGCCTTGTTAGAAGGAGTCCCCTTCCTATAATACTTTTTTTAATATCTTTGTTATCGAATTTATTATCTTGAAAAATAGGAATCTCAATGCTTTTATTATCTGCCTAAAGATGGGCCAGAAGCAATAAACTTACTCATTTCAAGAGACAGAAGTAACTCCACTGATACTCATCTTATTGGTCAAAATGTGTCTTGTTTCCCACAAGCACAAAAATTTCATACATCTTAAATTCCTGAAATACTTGCTAGACACTTCATAGATTTGATACAAAATCCACAACTTGTTTAGAAATTGCAAGGGATTTTTAGAGGCTTGTTTAAAAAACAGCTCTTGTTACTAAAATTAACAATTGCTTATACAGATATATCAAGCTGATTTTTAAATAGTCTTCTACTTCGCTAACTTTTTTTTTAAAGTTAGAACAGTTTACAAATCAAAATTTAATATGGTGCAATTTTATAGCAATAAATGTAAAATACTCACATGTTTTTACACCGGATACATGGTAAACAGAGCTCAACATATTTCCACTTTTTGCAGAGACACAGAAATCATATTCTGTTCCTGCAGTAAGGTTTTCAATTGTTATTTTCCCATTGCTTTTTAAAATGAACGTTGCATTAGGTCCTCCTTTACTTGTGACATATATGCCATCAAATACTCCAATATCAGGCATATGAACAAATAATACCACAGCATTGCTATAAAGCGCATAGGGAACTACAATTTGAACAGGCTTGGGCTCTAAAAGAAAAAAAATTGCCATACGTTAAATCACTTGAAAATAAATTCAATGAAAACTGCACAATAAGTCAAGAAGCAACTGCCCTGAGAAATATGCTTGCCCAATGCAAACAAATAGCTACCACAATAAAACATATAATTGCTCAGAAACAATAAACAACTTGATCTTTTTAGGTGTTTAATATTGGAATCCTAAAGCATTTGACGAACGATTTATGAACCAAAGCCAGTTAGACTTCCAAAGGTATCAATGAATGCACCAGCTAAGTCAAGATAGCTGAAAAATATACAGCAATATACATGCGGACAGGGAGATGAGCATGGAGAATGAGATATGTTTGATGGATGCAATACTGACGTGTTTAGTGTTCTTCCTTTACAGCTGGCTCTGACAGCTGTGAAAAATCCTATATAGAATTTTCTCTCATCTGTGTCTCGAATGAGGCATTAAATCTAATCCTATATAAAAAATTCTGAAAAGGACTAAGCTGCTACCCTCCAAAATATTTAGAAAAAAAAATTTAAAAAAGACAACACAACATTTCATATATCGATAACCTGACAGCTGCAGCCTTTACATAGCACACATGTAAGTGAATCCTGCCCATTCCTTTAACATATGCAAAAAATTTATACTGTGCCAAAAGCATTTTAACATCTTGGCAAACTAACAGGAATGACCCTTCAATATACAACATAAAAGCTTTCACCTTTCAGCTACCACTACTTCTCTTGACGTCCTTTCCCAGCACCCTCTCATTAACAGTAGTGTAATTTATCTCCCACAGCTCACAGAACAAACTAACGCAACTCCAAAACTAAAAAAAAAAAAAAAATCTATTTCAACCGCTCCAATATTTTCCTATTTCAGCATAAATCAATGATTCACTCAATTTCTTATGCCAGTGGGAACAGGACTCCCAGCTATGGTCCTCATTGCAGTTGCCAGTATTACCAATGTGTTTGCCAAGGCTGCACCCTCTTTGAAAGTTAACAGCACCTACTTTACAGGTAACAAATAGGATTGGATCGGTACATTTCATATTCCAGTTTTGATCCTTGGCTCTTCCGCAAATTGCCTTGTTCTACCAAATCTGTTAGATGATGGTAATGTTCATGAGACTGATGTTGTGTGCATTATGGTCTGTAGTTTCCATCATTAAACAATGTCTTACTTAAAGTGCATTGAATGATCTTTGGTTCACTCATATTTCCATTATTCACACTTGCCACTGCTATTTCATAAGCCATTCCAGGAATCAGGAGATCAACCTTTAATTCTTCTGTACTGTTTAATAAAAACTTCTTTGTTTCACCCATGTCTGCATTAGGTTTCACTTCAATGTAGGATTCCTGACCCCCTTGTGGCAGCTTCCAGTGAAGGATTACGCTCTCTTCTTGTATATCCTCTGGGTGAATATAAACAGCTGTAGGTGGACTGACAGCTTGATGAAAGAAAAAGATGTCAGTATAAAACCATAGATCAAACTTACTATCAATTACAATCACTTCTTAAGGAAGGCCTTTGCTTTATTTTTTTCTTCTAAAAATGCCATGATTTTAAAATTGCTAATCCAATTTATTATTTCTGAAAATAGTTTGCAGACAACTACCTGTTACAGGCAGATTCTGCTTTCTGTTTCCTCACAACAAATAGGGATTTATTTTATGTTTGTTCCTTTCCATTAGATATATATAGAGTAACAAAGATAACACAATCTGAGTCACAGTATCTATGACTAAAAAAATAAACTCATTTTTACTTACAAAATTTGAGATATCATGGTAATGTATCTACTTTGCTAAAATATACAAACCATAAATATTTATCAACTAGGATGTCACTTCTTTAGCACATAGTAATGTGTTACAAGTAAGTGAATACATAAATAAGAGGATAGGTAAGTTCACTCTTTGGAAGGTTCTGGATGTTAGAATCACTAAACAGAGAACATAGAATTCTCCTAACTTTCCTCTACTACATTCTAACAATACGCAATTTGTACATGGTCTTAATACTTTTGTGCCTTTTATTTTCAATCTAAACTCTGTCTAGTGAAATAAAATCTCCATAAAATGGATACATCACCTGTTGTGACAGATATAGGTTTCTCATGGCAGCTCAGAGTTCCTTTTTCTGCTATATTCTGTAAATATACCCGATATTGATGATAAGGTTTTACATTTCCTAGTACTACTGAGGTCTTGCTTTTTTCAACTGGCAACTGTTCCCAAATGTTGGTTTCAGTATCCAAAATGTTGAGGAGATAGTAATGAAAAGAAGCACTGGATGAATGTTGTGGAGGCTTCCACTTTAAATGTATTTCTGCAGATGAAACATATGTAGCCTCTAACTTCTGGGAGTGCAATGGTCCTGTTGAACAGAATAAGGAATAGAAACAGGGTAATAGCTTCTGAGATCTTTTACCGATAAGTAACTTCTTTTTTTTTTTCAAATACAGTCTGAAAGGTTAACAGTACACACTTATATAAATGCTATATAGTATTAGAACAAATAAACAAAGCAACTTTAACTGTATGTTGATACATAGGAGAGTATTCTCACTATCTAACTGAGGTTGTCTGAATCATCCAGCTCTTTGTGTAGAACCCAGTCTCCTCACTTAGGTCCTCTCTCTGTTTAGTCAGATCAGAAACATCATCTAAGACAAATGGCTTGAATTACCCGTGTTGGTTAAAACCTGGTCCTAATGAATTATAAGGCAAAGTCTACTCAATTTCAGAAAGTTCAATGCACACACTACTTTTATCAATAATTTTTAAGACAGTTCTTCATTACATCTCCTATGCCTCTTACAAAAATTCAGTCACCAGCCTAACAGTTAGTAAACTGTCCTATTTTCCCTTGCCTGGAAAATCATGTTTCTGTAGATAGAAGTGTTGCAGTTGAAAAGCTGATTTCTGAGGTAAAATAAGTATTTGCTTCTCATAGAAGAAAGCAGGAATATCTTTCCTTCATTACAGAGGCAACTTGCATTACAAAGTCTTGTATACAGAAACCAAACCTTCAGATCAGGGAGCAGAGAAGCTGGTAAGCACAGAAGATCAGAGGACTTTCAAGTGCACTAAAGCAGCCCACGGGATGAATAAGTGAACTATACAAAATATGCTTGCTGGAGAAAAGGAACAGCTTCTTTACCCTAAAGAAAAACCTGTATTTTTTTCTGACTTCAAGAAAATGGACCTCTCACTCATAGATGGTCTGGCTTGCCAGAATTGGTAAAAATGTTAAGGCAACATGTTTTCTTCAACTTCTGAAAATCAGAACATTTTCCCAGTATCACAAAAACAGGAGCTTGAAGAAAATTTACACCTAAAACTGTGTCCACAAAATAGTTTTTCCTTGAGGACATCTATATTTAACCACCTCTAGATGCAGAGGTATTTTTCGTCTCTAGCAATTGGTAGCTTTAATTTGGCTTCATTCAGCCAGACTAGAACACAAATTAATCAGATCATGAGTTTTTCTTACGCCATACTGCATCATGCAGCAGGTCAAAACACAATGTATTTTTAAGCCATAAAGCCTGTCTTAATCTTAACTGCAGATATACAGGGATACCTCTTCTTATTCAAAGACAGTTTTCTACTTCAGATTAGAAAGTAGGCTTCTGCAGTTCACCAGCATGGCCAGGAAACACCTTACTGCTACTCTAACAGACGGGTATACCTTTGGATTTCAGTAGGAATTCTGTGAGTAAAATTATGGTAAGAATGAGCTTTTAAAATATATTTAACAGAAACATGATTCGTAGCTGTCTTTCTGCTTGCAGCCACTGAAAATGTCTGAGTTTTTTCTCATTAATCCAAATATAGCATTTTAGCACAAAAGCAAAATTAAGATGTTGGAATCCACTCTACAAACTCGTAAATCCTGGATTCAGAATTCATTTTCAGATTTATTTATACTTTCAGACAAAATATCAACACAAGGAAGAGTGTAATTAAAGGAAAAATATTATAAATGTGTAATTATCTAGTTATTACCGCTATTTATTTTTGTAACTTACTTGTTTCTACCTTCAGAATTGGACTTAGGATAGTCTGTGCCCCTTCTGGGCTCCTTGCTGCTAACAAAAAACTATAGCAAAGGCCAGGAGACAACGATAAAATTTTTGTTTGAGTTGTATTCACAGGCAACTTCAGAATGTATGGTTTCTGCCGATCAAAATAATATTTAATTATAAGGGCGAAGCCTGACTTAAACCACATGTCCATATCACTCCACATAAATACAGCTTCAGTTGTCTTGACATCACGCACGGTAAACGTGAAGTTTTCTGGGACCAGAGGTACTGAGAAAGAACACCAAAAATGAAAAAAAACAACATTGAAAATCATGAAAACATTTTTCTTTTTATATCTTCAAACAGAAATGTAATTGGGGGAAGGCTTTTAAAAATAAATGCGGAAGACTGGAAAAAAATTAGTTACATTCATATTCACAAATATATGGCAGCTGTATATAGCAGAAAAATCCTGTGAAGAAATACTCTGGACCAGTAGGATCTCTCAGAAGCGCATAGCAGTCAGTTTCATTTTCTGATATCATTGACAAAGCTGAGATACCAGCCTTTAGAAGATAAGGAGATCCATCTGTCCACAAGAGCTGACCTTCTTCCTATATTGGGGGGGAAAAAAAAAAAAAAAAAGACCATGTATTTTGACATTATATTGATGAATTGTTAAGGCATTCTTCATTGCAAGCATATCTTCTAAACATCCAAAATTTACAATCTTCATTTATACAAATGAATTGTATAGGAATGTTTGAATAAATTAAAAATTACAGTGTAGAATTCTATTCCTTCTATTACAAAAGATTACAAGGTAAAAATATAATAAAAGTCAGATAAGGCTAGGGTGTGTAATCATTACAAGCAATCCTTTAAAAGTCACTATTAATCAAATATGCAATAATAATGGATGAAAAAATTTCTAAAAATGTCTTTCACTTAAAAAAAAATTCAGTCAGTTGAAAGCATTCATGTATTTGGTTGGAAACCACAAATAGTTTAGCTGAAA
The DNA here is from genome assembly GCA_013396935.1 of Baryphthengus martii. Classification (NCBI taxonomy): domain Eukaryota; kingdom Metazoa; phylum Chordata; class Aves; order Coraciiformes; family Momotidae; genus Baryphthengus; species Baryphthengus martii. Next base: position 19,476 of record VWZK01003533.1, on the reverse strand, counting down.
AAAATCCAGTGCTAGATTCACAGTCTGGTGAAGAAATGCTCTTTTTTCCCCCTTTCTCCTGTTAGCTGGTAGCTCAGTAGTTAGGACACTCAGTATCTACAGGGGATTAATAAAAAACCCAACCCATTTATGCACGCCACTGGAGCACTCTCAGGAGGTGTACTAGTGTTAAGTGCTTTCAGGCATACCAAGTCTGTGGTCCTACAATCTAAGTAAATGCTTTAGGTACTGTAACGGAGAAAAGCTGAAGTATCACCATAATTTTAAGACTTCCACTGCTTTTCCGTTTTGTCAAAGATATTCAAAAGAAGAGAAGAGGAGGAGAAAAAAGACCTTTTCCTTTTCTCTGAGAAAACAACAAAAAATCCAGTTTGCTGAGACTAAGCCTGTCAGATTTTTTCCAATTCATTTCTTGCATTGAAAACTATCAAATAAAACCCTGTGACATCCCTCATTTTCCCTAGAGAGTAAAGAAAATTTTCAATGGTACGAAATAATTCAACTTGACTTTCAGGAGAACTTGTGTGGCTAGCCTGCCATTTTAAAAATACTTTGTAGGTCAGTGCATGTATTTTTCTTATGCTGGTCTTCCTGGACACCAGTGCTAACTACAAACACAGGAAGTCACAAGATACTACTATGATCCAAACCTCTATAGCAGGGCTTGTAAGAGAAACTTGAGTTTTTAGCTACCTTTTCCTCTTCCTAACTCTGAATAACTGCACAAAGTGTCAGGGCAGACGTGAGGGTATCGCCAAAGCGCTCCATTCATTCTTACTCAGCCCACTGACCTACATCTCCAGGGTCCCTCTTGTCATTCACAAGAATGCTCATCCTCGTCAGGAATGGTTTGAGTGCAGAGACAGATCAAAATAGGGTTAAAGATGGAGAAACTGAGAATATGAATGCTAGAGAATTAATCCTGCTCACAGTGCCATTAATTTTTATCAGTGTCACACGACTTGGCAGTTTTCCTAAGGCTGCTGAAATCTTCTGCATTGGTTATAATCTCGGGCTTTTTCATAAAATATTTCAAGTCCCATGGGCACTGGGATTAAAAAAAAACACCTTTAAAACAGAACTCTAACTCCCTAGTGGTTCAAATGTGAAAGAGAAAGCAAAAATAACTGAATCTGTATTTTTTAATCTCAGATTTTAAACAATTCCTGCAATTTCTAGGGGATGTGCCATAGTATTTGAACTCCTGGGGTGAGTACAATTTGGTGCAAGTACAATTTGGAGTTCTCATAAGATAAGAGCAAATGACAATGACGACAGTTAGGAGGACTGCAAGTACTATATCTTCATATATCTTTTTGCTTGAAAAAGAAAGCATTTCATTATTATCCCTTGCTACTCTTAAAACAAGGTACTCATCTAGTTCATTTATTGACTAGACCCCCACAAGCATAAAAAAGATTAAACAGATGACTAACGGTCAAATTCCAAACTGGCAATTAATTTTATCTGTAATCAGAGTTTAAAAAGGAAAAAAATACAACCTTTCTTGCACTCTTTCCAACATGCAAAAGTCCTAGGCTTTCATGGGACATCTATTTTTGACAGTGTCTTGTATATGCTATTATATTTCTAAAATACCAAGTTGGTTACAATTAACATCACTATGATGTAAAAATTACAGCAATTCTAAAATCTCATGCATAAAACAATATTACACGTAAAATATATTACAGGTGCTCTACTGACAAAGAAGGTTAGAGTGCTTCTCTAACCACAAATCCAGACAGGTTTCTGTTTCCTCAGTTTGCACATTATCCCACTCTGACGTGTTTCTGTAGCCCCATTAAGCTATTTAACAGAGTCTGTGAAAATGATTTTCTGTCTATGACGTGTTTACCACTTACTTCTTGCCCTTACATACGGTGTTCTTTGTTTTTACTGCTTTTCACAGCATTTCTTTTAAAATTAATTTGACGAAAACATATTAAAATTAAATTTCAGAGTGTAGATTTTCCAAACCGAAAAACAGTGGCTTTCTCCCAACCTGCTGATACTCACCACAAAAGAAGTTTTCACTAAGTCTAATCACAGGAAGATGGGATCCCACATTTCTGGCAGATTGCCTCCATCTTTTTGAGAGCTTTCCCAATACTTTTATTCACCTCTGTAGCTGTTCCAAATCACACACCACAGGGAATCATTTAGTAACAGCAGCAGAGCTGGCATTAAGAACCCTCGCATCCCACACATGAGGAACAGGAAACTTTACAAGAAATACCTTGCTCCAATCCCTTCTTCCACTGGTCTATTGAGCATCCACACTGGACAGACCTTGCTAAGCTCCACACTCAACATTTCAGACCTGCATCAAACCTGAGAAAGCCAACCTCAGACTATGCTCTCCTTAGGAAGTCATCCACATAGAGTAAGATTTAAAATCTGGTAATGCAGCACCACCTACAGGCAAAACAATATCCCTGTGAAGTATTCACACACACACACAAAAGAAGTATTGAACAGGTTGTGTATAAACGATGTCCTTTTTTTTCCCCTAGCTATGGCCTGGTAAATACTTTCAGTATTTCTCAATATGAAGAAATGATGACTCCTCTTCCAACTCCTAATAACTATGCTAACAAATAACCAATTTACTGTGAAGCACTATTTATTCCAAAGAATTGGGCTCTATATAACAAAATTCTCCAGCTTTCATATACATAATAGCAAAGAAGATAAACCAGACTGACCTTTAGGTCATTTAGACCCGTCCATAACATGATTATTTGACTAAGTGTCTGGAGATAAGATGAAATAAAACCACGTTCTTCTTCACTCCCTATGTCAAGAAGATGTGCCCCTCGTAAAGATGTTTCACAGATTTGTTCTGCCACCTTCCACGGCTTGCTCTCCTTACCCATTCGATAGCAGCTGCTTTGGAATGCCACCCACCCTTGGGAACAGGTGCCTATAGGCGAACAAAGACAGGATTTAAAAGATATTCTGTACCATTTGTGGCAGTGGTACAGTTTAAGATTTTTTTAATTATACCAATATTTTGATGACGATGATAGCGTTTAATTAATTAGTGACTGCAAATTCCCAAAAATTTACTAATTATGAATCAACACTTCTTCAAAATCCTGAGAGTATTTAAAATATGACTGACTGAATTAAGAGAGTATTAGCTACAACCCACTGAAGTAAAAATTAATCCTACTCTAGGGAAAAAAAAAAAAAAAAAAAAAATCATTCTTTAAGCTTAGTTTCTGATGGTTCAGGTTTTAAATTTTTTAAAAAATTATTTGTTTTGAAGAGTTTCCTCAATTTAGGAAAATAATTATTTCCTTGAATTTGAGCCTATATCCTTTCTTTTGTGTTCCAAAATGCAAAGATTTTAAGTTGCGTTATCAGACTGGCACATTTAAAGGAATGAAGTTACACAATCAAGCCGTAACATCCTCAGAATCCTGCCTCCTTCACAGCACTTCTAACAAAACAGCATAGCTGGGTTAGTAACTCAGCAGTACAAAACCATTCCTTTGAACACCAGTGAAAAGTGTTCCAAATCCTTACTAAATTCAGGACTTTCCCTGCCTTTTCATTGAAACTATATAGCAAACTCAATCCATACACTCCATGCTTAACACAGCATTCACTTGACTATTTCAGACAGAAAAAAAATGTAGTTAGCTTAAAATATCTGCACATACAAATCTGAATTCTTGCTCCTAAAAATACTAAGGAATATTCACTAGAAATAACCTTTCTATGTCATCAATGTTCCATTTCTTTCAGCTTTCTAGAAATGAAACAATGCACCTCTATTAAAATTTGTTAAGTGGAATACTGGATTTGTACAACTCGCTCCAGAACATATGCAGTGCTTCCCTGAATTCATTGTGACTCCAAGAAATTCTAATACATACCTGTTTCAGCTTGAACATCCAGTGATTGAGACACATTTATAAATTCAAGATGTGATTGTTCAAATACAAATTTAAACGTATATAAGGTGGCAGGCATCAAATTATTCCATACAAAGAATCCACGGGGTTTTTTTATAATCTGAGAGGCATCATTCAGTGAAACTGAAACTGAAACTTCTTTGGCTATTGCACTCCAATTAAAAGATACTGTAGTAGCTGTCACAAATGTTTTGATGTCATTTTCTGAAATTCCACCTAGCAGACCAAGAAAAAAATAAATATTGTCTTTACCACAAGAGAATAATTAGCTCAAAGTTTCATTGCATAAATATTTTCTTTTCTTTTAAGAAGTGATGAGAGATACATACAGTAGGGAAAGAAAGGCAGTGTCAAAACAAAAATTGTCTTACTGAGCAATTAAAAAAGTCATGCTTTCCTTTATTATCATGGTGTGTAAACATAATGCCTGAAGCAACCAGCAATAAAAGAGCACAGTTGAAGGAGTGTTGAACTGTAACAGTACATACTTTGCTAGAATTATCAGTCAAGTAATAGATGTCAAGTGCAGTACAAAGGTAATGCTATGAACAAAGCAATTAACAAAACAATTTAAAAAGCAGTTAACAAAATTAACATTAGAAAGCCCTTTCATTCTAGTAATTGGTGGGACTTGTGGTCCTGAACAGATTTAGAGCTACAAATGTTGTTTTTATAAGCTCAGTGACTAGACTCACAAATTCTCATACTAAAAGTCTGTCCCAGTTAGTCACAATACTAAGATCTTCAAGCTACTCATTAGCTCTTTATAAAGAGGAATTGCCATAAAGCAGAAATAAAAATATTTATGATTTTTAATTTAACATCAAACATAAAAACAATCACAACTCTATATTGATATGAAATCGCCAGGCTTTAACTTTCTGCGTGATCCTCTTTCATAAATCTCTTCTCTTACCATTACTGTAGCATAACAAAGCCTGTAACATTTAAAAACCTCCCAAATTTTTACATCAGTCCCATATTGCTGAACTGTTACACTAACCAAACAAGTTATATAAAACCATTCTAAATATATGAGTAAACTCAGGACTTCAACCTTAACCTCCTTAATCTTCAGTAGTAGACTAACCATAATGTTACCAGAATATTTTTGTGCTACTCTACTTACGTGTCTGAAACGATTTTACACTTAAGATTCGGCCATTTTTTAGGGATTCTATTGTAATACTGTACTTCTGATTTTCCTCAAGCAGAACTGTAGTACTGATGGGTTTCTGTTCAACTTTAGAAACATTTCTTACATTCTGCAAGTTAAAAGAATTTCTGGATATAGTGAAAGTAATAAAAATACAATTCACAAATGATCTGTGAAGTTTTAAAAAGGGTAGTTTATATTGCAGCACGTCAAACTTAAGGCTGTAGTTCAACTTCAAAATACTCAATGCATTTAAAACCTTTTAGAAATCAAACTATTAATGAACACCTCCATATTCAAATCCCCATATTTTCTTTAAGTTCTAGAACATTCTGTGCTCAAAATAAGAACAATGCCCTCCCACAGATAATGGGGGCAGTGTCTGTGTGTCTCCTGGAGAAATTAGATTCCTTCATTTAAACCACAGTACCTGAAGAGCTTCCACACTCTTAACTTTGAACATATCCCTATCTATCCTTATCCAAACAGGACACTCCAGTATCCTGCTGGCTTCAACAGGACTCTGTAAGAGTGCACACAAATTATATGAATTACAGAATTCGGCACAATTTTTCCAAACTTTGTCTTTATTTGCTATTTTACTTTTTTTTTTTTTTCCAAACACATACACAACGCTATGAAGTAGTGATATTTACAGCTTCAGTACATATGGAACTACTTATCACACAGATTGACAAAATTTACTTTTTGACTGAAAGCATCTGCTCCCTGGTACGTTACAATATAATAGTCTGGATCCTCTCCTTTGGGCAATTCAGTCCACTCCAGCAAAACTACTCTAGCAGGCTTTTTCACTTGGTCACAGTCTAGGCTCTCTGAACCCTGTAACAGAAACACATACGAATGCAACTTAGTAGAAATAGCAGAAAATGTACCTCTAACTAAATAAGCAATTTCTGTCAATTTTAACTACTTTTACCTAGAACTTATCATCATCTAGCAACAGTTTTTATATAGACCAGTATCACCAGCCCTACTGTGTGACACACAGAGGCTTCATAATTTTTTACAAGTGTTGCAGTTACAGGTTCGATTTTTATTCCTCTCTCCAGAGGTGGCCAAACCATGTCAGTTGGCCTGAATATGCCCTACTAGGAAAAGAGAAATCTGTCGTCATTTTAGAAATACAGTCAGAGATTTCACTTGCAATGTACCTATGGCAATCCCAGTTAGCAGTCAGTCGGGAGCTGCAGGTCTCAGTCCTATTCTCACGTTACGTGGTAAAGATTTTGGCGGCATCACTTTCACGACTTCCAAATATCTCAGAGTAAAAAACAGCGATGTTTAAGAGGTAAAAATATGGTTTATTGAACACCTGCCTACCAATGCAATGCAGACATGGAAGCACAAACTTTGCTCTGTGTTTCAATTTCTTACAGAGATCAATTCATTCTAGACACAAATCTTCCATACTTTTGACACTACCTCTTTTTAATAACTGTACCTGCCTTTGAAGGGCTTCAGTTTAGCTCTTTAGAGAAGCAGGTTCCTTCTGCATTTAAATTTCATTTGAAACCAAAAACTTCTGGATTGCTTCCATCTAAGAGGATATACACCTGAATCACACTTATAAAACACAGAGAAACTGGGACATGTGATGTCAATTGCTATTTATTAAGAGACTGTAGTTCTGTCTTTTAAGTTTCATTTTTATTTTCTTTATGAACTGGGGTAACAAATAAATGCCATCATTTAGTAATGAAGTCAAAATGTAGTTCAAAAAAAACAAAACTAAATAAAAAACAGATAGAAAACCTAGTCTACTAAAAGTTAGGGGTTTTATTATTATACTACTTTGTGTTGTCCTGTAAAGCAATCTAGAATAAAATAAAAAATAAAAACAAACAAACAAACAAAATATAAAAAGCAAAACCACTCAGCTCTGTTCTATTTTTTTACTACAACACAGTCTGGAATTCCGTTTGGGTTAAGGTAAGTTCCTTTAATTAATGGCAAACGAACAGAACTATAAATCTATTAAGATCTTAATGTTCAGAGTTGAGATCATACTTTTTAAAATACAAATTTTACAAAGATTATAAAGCCTTTAACCACTATAAAGCCTGTATAAGAGGGTACATACCACCTCCTGGAAGGCCCTGAAAGCTCATACTAGACTGATATTGATGGCATACACAAAAGTGTTTAAGGAATACTTTTCCAGGAAACGCATCAGGCTTTTAATTGATGGGTGTATAGCTGGCTTGCATTCCCTGGAAACAATCTAGTTCAGATACTTCGAAGGGTAAGAAAATCTGCTTTTAAACACAACAAAAATCCATGTATTTGCCAATCACCGAATTAACCATTTTTAATCATTTTCCACTCTCAGCAATATTGTATGCCATTTTACTGAATCTAAATATACACTCCTCAACTTAAAAACTAAAACTAAATTTGCAAGTGTACACAGAAATTTTACCATACTTATATCTGATGAGAGCGATTTAGAATTTCCCATTTTGTTGCCAGCACCTTGTCGGTATTTTTTAGGCCCCTAAGCAAAGACTGCAGAAATTAAAAAAAAATAATTAAATTGGCCACAGTGACTTAAGGTTCAAATCTATCTTCGGGCAAGCTACACACCAGCCAGGAAACCTAAACAATAAACACTTATTGACTTCTGCTGTTGACTAGTTCTCAATATATGCCTCAAGTAGGTTTCCCAGTCTGACAAAGAGGCACTTGAGAGGAAAGACAACAGAGGTCTATAAAATCTTAAATAGCCTGAAGAAGTGAGTAGGGATTGATTTTTTCATTTTCTCTTCAAGTACAAGCACTGTGAAGGATGAAACATAGCCAGTACGCTCCAGACTCAAAGCAAATAAAAAGAGGCACGTCTTCACAAAATAAATAGTTTATCTGACAAAGCTTAAAATGAGTAATAAAAGATTTGAGGGGCTTCAGAGGAGGCTGGGCAGGTTTACAGAAGAGAGCTACACTGAAGTTCACAAAATGCACTGCAACTACATCTGCCTCAACATGTCCTTAAACTGCAAATGGTGGGAAACAAAAAGAGTATAGGGAATTCTCATGTTATTCTTACAGTCCTCCCCAAGGATCTGCTTTTTGCCACTGCTGGAGCTAAGATACTGAACTCACTGAAGTTTTTACTTCACCCCATACCACCATCCTTAAGAGCCAGGCACTCTCAACTTCTCTGCAACTGTCAGGAAACTTCTTTGACAAAGATGGATCAGAGATTGCTGCATGATGGCTTCCACAAAAAGCTCTTGTTCCTAAGCTCAAAATGGGCCAGCATAACTGGACACAACTTGGATATTCATCAGGAATGTACCAGGAGGCTGAGGCAGGATTTCACCAGTCCTAATACATGGCGCTCTTCTCCAGGGAAAGAGAGTGCCATTTGTATCAGTAATTGACAAAGCGTGCTTAGAAATCACCTTAAGCAAAAAGTAAAATAAAGACTACATATACAAAAACTAAAAGTAGAACAATATGGACAACACTATTGCAGTGTACTAGAAAATTAAGCAAGAAGACACATGTAATTTCTATGTATGTGGTTCTTTCAATAACAGTCAAATTAAACACAATAGGCTATCCCACAATTGCTAGATTTGGATCAGAAAGTAAAATACTTTTTGCAGAAGTACACTTCCTATAGACATAGCCAGGCTATAGCCCCTGGGTCCCAGAAGGACCTTGAGTTTTCAGCATCACCATGCATGTCTCCAGTGTTCAAAAAGTGACAACTTAAAAAGCAATGCGAGCTACTGTAGGTCTTAAAGATGCTGGGATCTCTCAGCTCTTCTGAGGAACAACATTAAGTCAGAAGCAATAAAGCAGATTAAGGATCTCAAAAGAGCTTCCAACAACTTAAATAGAAGGAAGACTGGAAATATTAACTGAGAGCTCCTTGTGACTGCTAGAATGACCAGGAAAAAAAAAAGCAGCTCAAATCACAAAACAGACATTTCCAATATCTGATTAGAATATGAATCTGCCTTCAAAAAGAGGAATATTTTTCTTACCTTAAATAAATATTTTAATAAAAGCAGGAGAAGAATTGCTTGATCCATAAAGCAATAAACGTTATAGTCCCAGTGTCTCTTGTATGTTTGAATCACAACAGCTTCAAAACAAACTTGTGTTAGAATACCTAAGACATAGGAGAAAATACATATATTTATACTTCACATAGATAGAGCAGCAGCCAATGGTGCACTCGAAACTGGTCTCTTTGCTCTGGCTCTGCCTCTTCCCAGGTCTCATATAAAGTTTCCTGAGGTCAGCAGAAAGCCGCCCTCTAACTTCACTGAACCGTGGGTGTGTGTGCTGTTCATTAGTCACTAAAAAAAACCTCAGTGTAAAAAATGTCAGGGTTTTGTAAGTTTTTGTAGTGATTACTGGATCAAAATTCACAGAAATCTGTGCAACTCCCTGTATTTCCCTCAAGTGACTCGGGTTGTTTCCCACAGTACACATTTCTAGCAAGATACCTCTTTGTCAGTGTTCAAAATAAGCCTTAAAACACTTTTCTGTGGAAGTACTAAGCACCCTGCAGAGCTCATTGATACGTCTTGATCGGGTGTTGAAGAGGAGCAAATACTAACAGTGTTAAGATTATGATAATTTCTATTAAATTTGCTCATCAAAAGGCAGGTGCACACCAGTATAGCACCACGAATGGCATGAGCAACTCTAAAGTCGCTTACAGAAAATACAAAACCCTACTTCTCAATATAAAAGCAGAACCTATAAACTTCCTAACACACACAAAATATACCGATTAGATGACTGCTTAAATTTCTAGTTGGCAACTAAGCACGCGATTCCCGGGAGAAACCTTCACAGTGCCAGAGCTGGGCATGGAGGGCGGGATAAATGAAGACCGGTGGCCACTTTCCCCTCACTCTGACGGCCGCCGCCGGCGTTTTAAAGCCCCCGCTCCGCTCGCTGGGCCTCCAGGCGGGCGGCGAAGAGAAGCGCCCGGGGCAGCGACTGGCTGCAGAGCCCGGCGCCGAGCAGGCGCCCGGCCAGGAGGGGCGGGACGCGGCAGACCTTCACGGAGTGTGGGTAAACTACGGATCCCTTCCACGGAGGGGACAGACGCGGACCTGCCCCTGGGCGGGGCGTCCGCTCCGCCTCCGGCCACTTTCCTCTGGACTTCGTTGCTTTCTTTGTCCACACCCCGCACTGCGCGGTTGTTGTGGCTTTTCCTGCGCACCTCTCCTCGGCTGCCGGCCGGAGGAGGGTGGGTCAAGGCGGGAACGGGGAGCAGCGGGTGTCTCAGGGCTGCAGCAGCGCCGTGTGGCTGGTCCTCGAATGCCGTCTTTCGGGTCCCCGAATGCCCAGCGGAGCCGTCGCGGGCGTTCAAACCCTAGGCTTCCCGGTTATTTCCCGCTCCCCGTGGTGCAGCTCCGCTCCTCGGCGGTTGTCTCCTCCGGTAGCGGAGGACTTGGGGAGAAGCGGCGGCGCAGCGCGGCCCGGCGCCCTCCGGCCAATGGGAGCCCAGCTCCGGAAAGTTTTCCTCAAAATTAAAAAACTGCTGAGATGCTACGATAGATGTGTATGTGTATAGGTTGTCACTGTCGAACTGTTCCTTCAAGGACCGGGCTGAGGGGGAACACTGGACGGCAAATGGGGTGCCAAGGGACTGGGTGCAGCGGGCTGATGATTTGTGTGAAGAGCTGTTGTGGTTTGTAACGTAGCAACCCAGCTGATCTGCTCCTGTCCCCGATTTTAGTGGTTTGTTACCCAACTGTGCTGGAATATGGACCCATCTTAAATGCACTACCAGCAGAGATGGTCCTTGACTCATTTTACATGTAATAGCGAGAGATGGATTTGGGGCTTTATAAATAAATGTGTGCAAAATGCAAAAGTTGCTCCCAGGAGTGCTGGCTTTAACTTCATTTGAGAAACTACTTGCCACTTACACATTACCGAGTTTCAGAGGACGTCTCTGGGAAGTATTAGTAACAAACAGAATCAAAGCAACTAGCATGAAGTGCTGTGCTGTATCCTTTTAAGTAGCTGGACTCTTAACAGACATTTTTTGCATTCAAGATTTTACATGAAAAAGGTTAAATCAGATCACTTAGGAGTAAAGCTGGTCTCAGAAACAAAGTTGGTCTCAGAATCCATACAGTTGCTCCCCAGTGTGACACCAGTTTCCTCACCAGCGAGTATTCCTACAATAAAACCATGAGATTAGCCCCAGACGAGAAATAGACACTGACATTGTCTGGCTGCAGGAATCACTCTAAAGATCCTCATCTACCTCCACAGAACAGAATTTCTCCTTGGGGCAGAATTTTTGACTGTCCTTATCAAGCTGTTGAACTCCATACAGACAAAGTTACTGCAAGCATCTATAAACGAAGAACGGGCAAGGATACTCAACAGTAGAACCACTGATTTATTTCCCAGAGGCTAACAAACAAGAACTCAGCTCAAAAACTTTGGGTGACATATCTGCCTTTGGCTAGATCTGAAGAAGTGAATTCAGAGGTAAACTTACCTCAGTATAATTCCCAGTGCCCTAACCTTCCCCAAATTAACATTTTTAACAGAAAATTAGTTTTCCACTGTGCTCTTTGAAATTAAATCAGTTTAATAAGCAGATAAAAATTGGTCACAAATTATTTCTAGACAAAGTAATGATAGAATAAATAAAAATTAGGGCCACTGTACATGTACGCCATAAAAATGAGCAACACTGATGTTATTTACTGTGTATTTTTCTTCATTGTTATCATCACATAATATATTATTTTCTTCTTGAGGTAGTATCTTGTTCTTCAGTGTGGTGTTCCTCATTTTTCCTAAAACCTGTATCGAAATGAACTTTGAATTGTGAAATAAGGAATACGATTTTTTAATTAGAGCTTTACTTAGAACTTCTAGTGAACAGGCCAGGTTTAATCTCACCAGAAAAAAATACCGTTGCAGAGCTGTTGTTACCCAGGCTCAAAGACAGATGTAGTAAATTAAAAGCTTCTGCAATTAAACCCCTGATCTCAAAACACCGAGTCAGTCTCTCCCTCCCTGAGAAACACAGTCAGATACAGAGCGCACATGGGTGTATCCCCTGAATGCTATTTTTGCTATCCATGCCAAAAGTAAGCTGCTGCCTGATACTCAGCTGGTTTACCAAGCAGATAGATAAACTCTTTTTTATTACTTTCTTTTTATTATTATTTTCCAGAGAGCTTTGTAATCACCAAGCACAAAGGGAGGCTTTATTAATGGGGTGATTTCCAAGACAACAGCAGCAGCCCTCTCTTTTTTAACCTCATTAAATTAAGTGTGTGTGGCACATTCCACCTTAATCAAAAGAACACTCCCCAAAACATAACCGTTTTCCTTTTATCCAGCATTTCTAGTGATTAACTTTTAATGTCATTATCTATCGGTTTTCTCCAGAATGCAACATCAGTACAGCAGCAGCTCTTTAAGTTCTCCCACTCTTCATACAAAAACTAACTGTAAAAGTGGAAATTATGTGTGTAAGACTTTTTGTTTGTTTGTTTGTTTGTTTTTTCCAGACCGCCTCCTTTGAATGAGATTCTCAAATTAGGGAATCTTTTACCATAGGCATATGACCACCTAATTGGTCTGTATGTAGAATAGTTTTTCAAATAGGTGGTTCTAAAATGGTCAGTGTGTGGCTGCCAAGAACTAGTGAATGAATCATATTTTCAGTTGCTAGAGTTCACCGTTCTTCAGCTTTGAATGTGCCCTTCCACCCTAAACTGTGGAGACTTGACAATGGATAGATAATTTCTCAACTTTCCTTGTTGCTCACGCATTCCCCTTGGCATTTAAAAGAAGGTTAAAGAAAATTTTGTACACGGTGTAACATACAGACCCTGTCAACCACAACCTTTCCTCAATGAAAGCCTTTTTTCTATTGCGTTAAGTGCTGAAGTCTATCCTTCAAAAGATCTACGTTCACATCATGAATATTTTTTGAAAATAAATTCCCCACTGTGGATGGGAGTGTGAAATCTGATCTCATCTAGGAAAGATAGTACCAATATCCCGCTGTAAATGTAAAAAATTTCTGCTGATGTTCCGGCCTTCACACTGCCTCTTCCCGATCGCTACATCACTGTGCTTGTGTGCGATATTTCATTTACGTTTTGTCCCCTCTACTAGAAAACACACTTGTGGGGTTTTTCCATAGCACATATGTAAGGATTTTCTGGCTTATGGTTCATAAGCAAGTTTCTATAACATGCAGGCGACTCAGCCTTGGATTGCTTATCAATGGCCTTATATATGTTGAGACAACTCATGGGGAGTTGTGTAGATAGCTCAGCCTCGGGTTGTCCATATGCCCCAGGCCAACCAGGACAATGCTGCACCATACAAAGAACCGAAACCTGAGCTAAGCTTTGAAACTCCTCAGCAAATAGTATGCCCAATTCAAACCACTGCTCGGTTTCCTGAGAAAGTAAGGAAAAAGAGAGCCAGGAGGGCTTCAGTGGAGGTTTCAGCCAGTATAATCCAATCAGGCATAGTTTTGCCACAACCACCTGAAGGGTTTCAGCCAACAACCTTATAATCAGTTACCTACACCAGGGGATAAAAGTCCTAAGTTTTAGCTTAGGAATGGGGAGTTCCAAAGCTCAGCTGTATGGAGACCCTTTCCCCCTTGGTCAGAACATTGGCCAAGGTGACTTTTTCAAGCATTCAGAGCCCTTACCTGGAGGGGTAAGTGCATAGTTAGCAAGTTGTCAGTTCGTAAATGTGGGTGATTAACACACATACAATATTTATTTTGCATGCTTTCTAGTTTGTTATAGTGTATCCTTGCTTTTAGATTGTAATAGTGCATTCTTCTATTGTATCCATAAAATCCTGCGTTAGTGGTGTATTAGATTTCTAATAAATTGTTTGCTTGAGCCTCACAAACCTGTCAGTGAGGTTCAAGTAAAGCACTTGCTTAAACCTTGCAGTCTAGTCTCTTTTTGCCACAACATGCCCCTGTCCATGATTACGCCAGCAGCATAACTTCAAGGTAAACTCTGCAAAAGGATTTGGTGGGACAGAAGTTGAAAAAAATAGTTTGAGGCAATGTTATGCACTGCCACAATATTCCTGATTGGTACCTACACATTTATTTGGCAGGAAGTTTTTACAAAAAGGTGAACTACTGTAATATTTGGCAATTAGATTTGTCCTTTAAATTCTTATAAAAGGAGAGATGGAAGAAAAAGAGATGGAAAAAAAAATACAGAACCAATGCATAATAAAAAGACCACAAATTACCCTGACTCTGCAAGCTGAGTTTATCAGCAGTGCAGAAGGTCAAGAGAAAAGAGAAAAAAAAAGTGTTTATGTCAGGAAAAACAGAGCATGGGCGTAAAGGGAAAGGAGCCCCGTGTGAAGCAGTGTTTTGTGACTGAACAACACGGTGACTGCTTGTTGCCTTGGACTGTGTGTTCTTGTATTAGGTGGCTTGTAACTATGTTCAAACACCATATTTCAGGACTGGTCCTACTCTCAGAAGCAACTAGTAACAAAGATTTCTATGCAAATAGCTTTTACATCAATAGACAAGTGCACGTATTTGGGAAGATGTCGGCCTGCAATGTGGAAAAGTAATAAATCATGCAAATGAATTTTTACTTTTGTTTTCTAGTGTACAGATTTAGCTAGCTAAAACTGAGAGTATTAGGAGCCTTATAAGACTCTAGGTCTTGGATTTTATTAATGAAAACACACAATAAGTGGCTTAAGACCAATATTAAAAGCTGTGCTTCAAATTCTAATCGCATATTGGGGCAAAAATTGTTTTTAACAAATGACCTGATAATAAAGGAATAGAATTATGAAAGTCAAAATATTATAAATAATATGGCCAAAGCCTTACTATTTTACAGAGGCATATTCAGTTCCAACCTGATTCTAAGTATAGAAATATATTTGCATTAATTCCTAAAAAAAATCTGCAATTTTATAGATAAACCTTTATACTGTGGAATTCCTTTTGCAAGCACAAGTAGGAGAACAGAGCGGCGGAAATGCAGGAGTGAAGGACAAATGCCACCGGCTACAAATGGGGGATGTGACAGGGCACAGCAGGACTGCGGCATGAGGTGTGCGCTCGGCCATGCATGCAGCGTCTCCCCAGTTCCTCCCATTTTCCGGTGGCAGCGTGGGAGTTTGAGAGAGGCATGAATTCCCAGCCTTTCTTTTAAGGGAGTAGAAATTATTCGAGTCTTAGTTTCAGAGGGGGTAGAAGGGAGTGAGCTCTGTGGGTATTAAAGCTTTCTTAGTCGATAATAAACAAACTAATTAATTTTGGTATTTAATTAGGTTTGAGTTGTATCAGCTTTCCAAAGCAGCTCACAAAATGCCTGCGCAAACACGGTTACGCACAATTTGAGGCTCGGGTTTGATGCAGGAATGCAGAGTTGAAGAGAGATGAGGAAATCAAGACAGAACCACGAAACGCATCTACATTTATACTTAAGCTACAGGCAGGGGAACTATTTGGAGCAGAGCAATCCTGCCACACTGCCAGCTCATTCAAACCTTCTATCAGTTGCAAGGCCTGCAAGGGCTAGTTCATGTCATGCAAAACATACCACGTTACGTCAGTGTCACCTTCCTGAAGGTAATGGGGGAGGGATGGCTGTCCAGAAAATGGTTAACAAGTTTTAATAGATGTTCACTTCTTGATCATGTCAAAGTAGCCTGAATCTGAGGTTTAATCGTAAAATGAAAGGCAATCTTAGACTGTATCCAGCTCCGCTGAAGATGTAAGATTTCGCCATAAGTTTCAGGGAGGAACCTGACGAAGTTCCTACTGATTATTGACCTGCCCTAAGTGACTCTGCTCTGGCAGGGGGGTTGAACTTGATGATC
Source organism: Baryphthengus martii (assembly GCA_013396935.1). NCBI lineage: Eukaryota > Metazoa > Chordata > Aves > Coraciiformes > Momotidae > Baryphthengus > Baryphthengus martii. The sequence continues at coordinate 3,528 of VWZK01003533.1, read as the reverse complement.
TCTAGAGGTCCCTTCCAACCCCTACCATCCTATGATTCTATGACTATTGCCCTTGAAAAAACAAATTGGGTAAGTGGGAGAAAGATCTTTTAATACCATTTTTCCTGCTACAGGTTATCATGGAGTTAATTTTAAGCATATCTGCTTTTATAATTTTCAGGTTTGCCTAAGATTTAATTCATCATCGTTGTTCATCTTCAGTGGCACAGGTAAATGAATTACATCAACACTGATTTATTATCATTCTGCAAAATACTGTTTATTAATTTCTTGTTCATTACAAATACCATTCTAAATCTTAGAAAAGCACAATGCATATAAAAAGCACAGCTGTTCAAGCCAAACACATCAAGTGTTCGGTGGTTATATGGAAGAAGGCTATCTTGTAGGAGCTTCCTTAACTGATTTTTCAAATGCAAAATTCATTAAGAAATTTTGGGCCAAACTCTTGATCACAGAATCATAGAATGGCTTGACTTGGAAGGGACCTTAAAGTTCATCTAGTTCCAACCCCCCTGCCATGGGCAGGGACACCTCCCACCAGATCAGGTTGCTCAAAGCCTCATCCAGCCTGGTCTTAAGTACTTCCAGGGATGAGGCGTCCACAACTTCTCTGAGCAACCTGGGCCAGTCTCACCACCTCTCATAGTAAAGACCTTCTTCCTAATGTTGTCTAATCTAAATCTACCCTGCTGTAGTTTAACACCATTGCCTCTTGTCCTGTCACCGCATACCCATATAAAAAGTCCCTCCCCAGCTTTCCTGGAGGCCCTGTTTAATTACTGAAAGGCCACTATAAGATCTCCCAGGAGCCTTCTCCAGGTTGAGCAACCCCAACTCTCTCAGTCTGTCCTTGTAGGAGAGGTGCTGCAGCCCCATTGCTCATTTTTGTGGCCCTCCTCCAGACGCTCTCCAACAGATCTATGTCCTTCTTAGGTTGGGGGCTCCAGACTTGGACACAGTACTCCAGGTGGCGTCTCACAAGATCAGAGTGGAGGGGGCAGAATCACCTCCCTTGACCTGCTGGCCACGCATCTTTTGATGCAGCCCAGGATATGGTTGACTTTTTGGGCTGGCAGCGCAGATGGCCAGCTTATGTGAAGCACTTCATCAACCAGCACCCTCAAGTCCTCTGCAGGGCTGCTCTCAATCTACTCATCACCTAGCCAGTATATGTGCTTGGGATTGCCCCAACAGTGCAGGACCTTTCACTTGGCCTTGTTGAACTTCATGAGGTTGGCACGGGCCCACCTCTTCAGGTCCCTCTGAATGGCATCCCTTCCCTCCAGCATGTTGACCGCACCACACAGCTTGGTGTGGTCAGCAAACTTTCTGAGGGTGCACCCAGTTCTACTGCCTGTGTCACTGACAAAGTTGTTAAACAGCACCAGTCCCAGTACCAATCCCTGAGGGACTCCACTCGTCACAGGTCTCCATTCAGACATTAAGCAATTGATCACAACACTTTGAGAGTGGCCATCTAGCCAATTCCTTATCCACTGAGTCGTCCATCCATAAAATCCACATCCTTCCATTTAGAGACCAGGATGTCATGCGGGACAGTGTTGAATGCTTCGCACAAGTCCTGGAAGATGACGTCAGTTGCTCTTCCCTTTATCCACCGATGCTGTGACTCCTTCATTAAAAGTCACCAAATTTGTCAGACAAGATTTGCCCTTGGTGAAGCCATGTTGGTTGCCACCAACCACCTCCTCATTTTCCATGTGCCCTAGTAGAGTCTTCAGGAAGATACGCTCCATTATCTTGTTGGGCACTGAGGTAAGACTGACTAGCCTGTAGTTCCTTGGATCTCCCTTTTTGAAAATGGGGATTATGTTTCCCCTTTTCCAGTCAGCAGGAGCTTCACCAGACCTCCATGACTTTGCAAACATGATGGGAAGTGACTTTGCAGCTTCGTCCCCTAGTTCCCTCAGGTTCCGCGGATGAATTTCGTGCAGTCCCTTGGACTTGTGCACCTTCAAGCTCATTAGATGGTCTCGAACCTGATCTCCTCTTACAGTGGGCAAGTCTTCATTCTCCCAGTCCCTGTCCTTGCCTTCTGCAACTTAGAGCCCATGCCATTGAAGACCAAGGCAAAAAAGTCTTGGAGTACCTCATCCTCCATATCCTGTGTGACCAGGTCCCTTGTTTCCTTCCAGAGAGGACCCACATTTTCCCCGTTCTTCCTTTTGTCACTAATGTACTTATAAAAACTTTTCTTGATTCAAATACAGGATTCCTATCTCTATGTTAATAAATCAAAAGGCCCTAAAGATGTATTTTTCTTGTAAAAGCTGTCCTTTTAATTTGCTGTATGAGTACGCGAACTTTATGGCTATCATGATTTAATTTCAAATTCCGGCCTTCATGGAAATTTCCTGTACACAAATTCCAACAGCAATATCAGAGAATAGTTTGGTTCTAGGCCCTGACGTATAACACGACTCGAAATATCTGCCATACAATTTATAAAAACATGCAAATGAAGCATAAGCTTTCTCAAAACGGCACTTTATTTTGATCGCTAGGTGATCGTTATTTCTTTATAATGGCTGAATATTATTATTATAACAGTTAAATATTTTACTGATAATACAATCGATTGTTCGTTAATTTTTAAACCATCACTATTTTTAAGGAGATCAATGGGTAGCTCGCAGTCTTGTTAGTAAAGACAGATTACACTGTATACGCTATTTTTCTTTATGAGTCATCAAACTGAATAGAGCAAATGTTTAAAGAGCACACAAAGTAGCAAAATAGCCCTAGATTTTAAGATCTTTTAATTTTATATTCCTTGTTTTTCAATGTGTAAACCAATGTGTTTATCCAATCTTTTTGTAATTAAATGATGACAGCTTGAAATAAAAGCTTTGTCAAAAAGTTTTCAAACTTAGACACGAATTCTGAAACAATTTCCACGATAAGGAAAATACTGTCATCATTTAAACCAGTTTCATTCAGTGAGTTTATAAAGCAAAATAATGATCTAAAAACAAGCCTAAAATTATATCCTTAGTTTCTAAGATAAAATTATGCAGTATGTTTAATAAAAGGGAGAGTATATTGAGCTTAAGGTGCTGAATCATGGACATTCACAGCCTGATTGAACATGAATAGCTCATCTAAGCCCTTCAAAACAAAATTTTTACCTGGATTTTGTTTTCCTGGACTCAGAAGTTATGAATCCTATATTCAGTCAATAGTCTAAATCTCAATATTTTTAAAAAATACCCAAACAATGTTTATGCATTTTATAAAAATATACTGAACACAACTCTTCAAACTGGAAAACAATGAAGAAACGCATCAGGAATCATTAAAATGTGCAGTATACTTTTTTTTTTTTAATAAATATATATATACATAGAATCTTATTCTGCAGCTAGTAGGCAGTCAATTTCTTATTTGTGAAAACTGAAAAATGGATATAAAATAGGATCCTTTATGTCAGAAATTGCTTTTAGGTATTTTTAGTAAAGGCATAAAAGTTTGAACTCTTCAGCCTTTGCCTCATCATGCTTCATA
>VWZK01003528.1:0-24370 GCA_013396935.1 Baryphthengus martii | reverse complement strand
GTGCGCGCACACACACCCCCCCCCTTCCGCGGGTGCGCGCATTCCTCGCGTGCCGCCCCCGCCGCCCGCCGTAATCTTCCGAAGAGGCGCGCAGCGGAGGTGCTGCGGGGGCACCGGCGGGGAAACGGACTCCCCGCAAACCCATCCCCCGGTTCTGTCGGTGGCGAAACGGATCGAACGGGGGATCCCAGAGCGGATCAACCGGTGTAAACGGGGAGTTGCATCCCTCTGGGTGCCTCCACCCCGGCTGCTTTGCTGCCTCTTCATTATGTCCTGCTGCTGAGGCAGGAGGTGCCCTGGGCAGCCGGGGGAGAGGTGATGAGGTCTCCGGGGTGCTCGGGGTGGGGTCCGGCGAGGAGAGCGGTGCGGGGATGGCTGGTGGCACAGCCGCCCACCGCGTTTTCCCCAGGGGACGCGCACCCGCAGGGTTTGGCACAAAGCCACGCGTCTTCTGGCTGGATCCGAGAGGTCCTCAGAGCGTCTGTCTCCCTTGGGCGTGTTTTGTCGGACAAGAGGTGGACTAGAGTTTATGGATGAAACGCTCCTCCAAGGCACTGCTGGAGAAGCGAGTCCTGAACTCCCGCACGTGGAGGGGCAGCAGGTCCGTGGGCCAGCTCTCCTCTTTTCCATCCAGTGCTGACCACAACGGCAGCCGGTGGAGACTGTGGGGATTGAAGGAGCAAATCTCACAGAGGTTTCTGCAGGGGAACCATCTCCAGGTGATGGGAGTGGTAAGACACTGCAAGAGGTTGCCCACAGAAGTAGTGGATGCATTGCCATTGAAAGGGTTCAAGTGACCGGTTAGATGGGGCTTTGAGCAACCTGGTCAAGTGGGAGGCGTCCCTTCCAAAGGCACACAGGTGGACTCGATGATCTTTAAAGGTCCCTTCCAACCCAAACAGTTCTATGACTGTGCTGAGGAGAGGCAGGAGCTTGGGTGGGAGGGAAGGTGAGCCCAGCACAAAGCGAGGAACAGCTGGTCAGGGTGTCTTGAAGTGAGGAGATAGCACTGGTGCGAGTGTGCAGGAAGGGATGAACCACAGCCATCTTCCAGAACTGATGGAAATTAGCCCAAGTTCAGCCTTGGCCGTGGAGGTAGGAAGGTGAAGAAAGGAGGTGAAAGGGCTAAGGACATGGGAAGAAAAAGGAAGGAAATAAGGGCTGGTTTTGTTTCTTTCTTCATCAAGAGAAACCTCATGTTCAGCCATGCCAGAAATGAGCCGGTGGAAGGAGTGGCACCAAAGGAAGCCTGGCAGACAGCTTCAAGGTAAGTAGACAATGTCTTTATGCACCAACACCCTCGAAGTGAAAATATTTCTGTGGAAAATTTTCAACGCAGCAGCTACAATTTCTGCTTTGCTGTGCAAGTTATCCCAGAGCCCCCAGCTGACGGTAGGTTTTGGTGATACATCAGCACGAAAATAACCAACACAGACACTGGTGTTTGATAGAGGTTTATGAGCTATGGACAAGTCCACCTCGGCCAGAGAGAGCATTTAAACTCAATTTACAAGGTAGAAAAGGAGCATTTTCTCCGTTCCCCAAGCTGACACTTCCTCTGTGTGGTGTTGCAAGGCAATTTAAAGGCACATTATAAATACCATTAGCAGTTTGTAGTTGAATTGGCTGTTGGTAGTAGGTTTTGAAGCTTGGTGGTGTTATTTTCATCTCCTTTTTCATACTGCAAAGCAAAAAGCCTGGGGAGGTGTTTTGTGGTGACAACAGATTCAGCTCTGCTCCCGCTGCTGTCAACAGGTTGCTGGGGCAGATCGCTGATGTGGTGACCTGCTTGGGGCAGGAGGGGACAGAGATTTTACTGGAGTTACTGATCTCTACCCTGAGTTGTTCCTTAGTAGCAAAGCCCTAACGAAATGTAGCGAGTCCCTTCCATAATTGCTGACAAGTGCCAGTAAATCAGCATCACTGGCTCCAGAGAGAGGCAGGTGCGGAGATCAACGCACGTCCCTGTCCACTTTCCTGTCCAGGAAAAAGGTGTGATGACAGAAGCTTATTTTGGGACTCCCTGCTCAAAATACAAATCTGGCACATTTTTGTGACTGTCTCCACCACCCATTCTCCAGCTCTCCCAGAACTGAGTCTATCCAGCCAGACACGGCACTTCTGGTTTCAGTTGCTGTCCTGTCCCCTCTTTCTCCACCTGCCTGAGAGTGGTCAGTCTGCCCACCGTAGCTTTGCCACACGCTCTCTGAGGAAAAGTGGTACAAATAACCTCTGGGGACAGATTTTTGGGGGTGCTCAGCGCTTCTTAACTCCAGTTTAAGCCAGTGGTGGCTCTTGGGGTCATTTCTTCATTAAATCAGACACCTGGTTCCTCTGTAATCTCCTCAACGTCCTTTGAAGTCCCAATTTGTGGTACATTAACTTGGGGTGGAGGGACTGGCTTTCAAAATCAAAGCCTTGTTGACATCTGACGCCCACCTAAATGCTTTCTGTGTTCTTTCTTCCTTTTTGTTGACTTAAAGTGAAGCCTCATTTTTTGGGGGGAGCTCATCTGCCTTGTTTCAGAACTTCTGGAATATCGCTCTTGAATACGTTTGGTTGACCAGAAGAATTTACCTCTTACTACCTGACATTTCTCACCATGCAGTGTTTTCCACCAGGGGCCAAGAGAAAGTAAGGATGAGGAGGAGAAGAAACCTACTTCGCTTAAAAGCGGTGGACTGGATAATGTAAAGGGTAAGGGTTTAGGAGATTTCACTGAAGGAGCTGCAGATCGGTATCATGGACAATCCTGGAAGCTCTCCTTCACTTCTGGTGTTCCACAAATGACTTCCCCAACTCTTTCTAAGCAAGTGGAGACCATCATAACCCCAGCAAACGAGGGCCTGGCTGTTTGCTGCAGTGAGACCCTGGAAGCTGAGATTGCTGTAGTCACCTGCAAGTTGTTTGCATCCCTCAGACCGTTCTGAAAACCTTCAGCTGCTTTACTCCTTGGTTGTAGAGTGAATTGGCACCTCTCTGAAGGACAAATCCATGTTCTTTGAACCTTTAGTGAAAATCATTTGGCTCAAACCCAAGTCAAAAACACTGGATTATAATTTTGACCTGAAGCATAGATGACAAAATGATAAATTTCCAAAAGGCAGGCATTTTTCAGAGCAGGCGGATTCAATGGGAGCGTTACCATCAAAGGGAGCAGGATGGAACCTGTAATGTACGGCATTAATGACTACAATCAAGTAAACTTACACTGCCTGGGTTTTCTACCCCCTTTGGCCTTGTGTGTCTGTGCACTTCTGTGCGTGTGCCTTTGGAATCTGGGGCAGTTCTACTAGTTTGGTAAAATTATCGATAACGAAACAGAGTGACAGGCTTTGGGGAACCTGGTCAACTTGTTTCCCTAAGCCAGTAAAGGAAGTGAAGAACTGAAAACCTTGAAAGATGAGATTATAGTCCTAGTAAAGTCTTCAGAAATATTTAGACTTCTTTGACCCGCTTGTGGCAACTGATATTTTTAACCTCCTTGCGATGCAGCTCGATTTGATGAAAAAAATGAGTATGGAATAGCGGCTATTTGTGGAAACAAGTAATCCTAGAGTTACGTCTTTGTATACTGTTTATTTTATAGTCTTTTTTTTTTTTTTTTGCTGTGTCTGGAATAATGCATAACGTCAGCAGTAGCTGGTTTGTCCCCTCTGGTTTGTTCTTACCCAACTCGCTCTCCACGGAGCTGCAGCTTGTGACAGAAGAGAATGTGAGGTATGATAATAGCCTCTGATTTAACTCAATTGAATTTCCTTTGTCGGCTAATTTTCATTTGTGTTTACATCGTTTTCTAAATGGCTCAGATTTACAATCTCCAAGTGTGGATGATGCTTCATGGGGAAAGGAAAAAAAAAAAGGGGGGGGGAAGGAGAATCATCTTTCTGAATGTGCATTACATTTCAGAGGGATTAAAGTAAAAAAAACTTAAAAATACAGTGTCAGTTTTGATTAACAGCTACATCAGAGATGCTTTGTTTCCAAACTGTGACGTTTTCTATGGTCTTAACATTTCCTTGGCCTAGGAAGAGTTTGTAGCAGCATCAGTGTCCATTTTTAAAGTAAAGAACAATCAGAATTAGGAAGGTGATCTCATTCTATTCTAAATTCTATTCTAAATTCCCTTTATATTTTCTTGATTCCTGGCTTGGCACTTAGGTGGCTTTATCCAAGTGCTAAGTCTGCCGTTGGCTGTTGATGGGATCCCCGTTGATTCCAGAAACAGCGGAGCTCAGTCAGCCTGTGTAAAACCTCCATTCACTTGGCTGTGTCAGGAAGGTCTCTTTCATGCAGCTGAAAAATTCGGAGGATGCTCTCCTGGGATTCCATCGGGCTAAGAATATATCTGGGGGCCCGTGGCACCTGGGTGAGTATCTCTCATGGTGGGAGCACTAAGTCTGGAAGAGCGTAGGTGATTTCCCAGAATATTGTGCTGGGAAAGGGAGCGTCTGGAAAAGGGGAATGGCTACATTTTTGCATGAAAAGCATGATAAAGCTATGTCCCCGCCTTATCTCTCCTCTGTAAAATCTGTGCGTAGTTTGAGCGTATCTTGTCCACCACCAAAGCATTTAATCAAATCCCAGCTTTGGCTTTGAATTCAGGCTGGGGCTGGAAGTGGTTAAAAAAGCTGACTCTTAACAAGATGTTAGTATCAAAGCAGGAAAGCTTTCTCAAAAAGTACCAAAAATATTTTTCCTTACTTCTGGAGTAATCGAATGATATAGCACAATAATTTGCATCGATGGAAATGAGGCCAGATAGCGAATGCTTTGGAAGCTAATTAAGGAAAAGACTTAAACATCTGCCTAAATTTAAATAAGCAGACCAGAATTCCTCATATGCTTAAAACCAAAATATATGTTTAAATACGTTGCTGAACTGAAGCTTAAGGGTGCAGTTGAAAATTAAAGCTAAACTAATCTAGACAATAACTGTTGCTGAAAGTGATCAGTCTTCTCCTGCTTTGCTTCCCTGAACTGGCCCATGTAGGAGTCAGACAAATGCAGCTGGGTAACAATTACTGCTCCATCCTCAACAACTTTGAGAAGTATTCATGTAAGGCAAGTGAAATGCAAGTAAAAGTCTTAGTTGATACTAAAAATCAATGGGGATACACTGAAGTAATTTCTTTTTTTTTTGTGCTCATGTGTAATCCCTGTTTGATTTCACAAACGAAGAATTAAGGAGAGTAGTTCTCATCCTGACCAAGATGGCATTTATTTCTTGTGCTCCCGGGCTCCTACATCCTTCTAGCAATAACTAAGGGATCTGCAAAGCAAATTTGTCACTGAAATCAAGCTGGCTGCAAAGCAGGTGAGAAGAGACAGGGTGTTTTGAGATGCTTGCCCTTCCTGGTGGGATACAGAAGATATTGAGGTCCCTCTGTCTTGCTGAGACCAGCCTCAGAGAGATCAGGGCTTCGCCACTTCTGTTTGGCCTTCCGCAAAGGTTTTGCTACAAGCAGGAGGAGCAGACAGTCTCCTGGTGGGTACCTTTCTGGAATAAAAGCCTAGAGATTGAAGGCTGTTCAGAGGATCTGCCAAAAGGCAGGTGGCTCCTTGGGAAGGTTAAGGCTTCCTGAACATACCCCAGGAGGTCATGGGTTGGGGGACATGATTCTTGCAGAGTTTGATGTATTTTTAAGGGTGCTGAGAGTAGAACTCGGTCTCTCAGTGCTAACATTTAGCGGCAGCAGAGGCGTGAGGACTCCAGGTATCCTGACAAGCTTTCCTTGGAAGGAGGAAGAGTGGGACATGTGGATTTCTATCATGGTCACTTGAGCTGCAGCTAAGCACTTGGCTGCCTGCCCGCGACGGCTTTGGGATAAGACTCCGTGCAAAGATCTCCCATATTTTTAATCAAATGTTTCCATTCGTTTTAATATATTGAACCCATCAGATTAGAGTCACTCGGCCAAAATCCAGCCTTCGACACAGTGTCTCATTTATCCTTGTTCCTGCCGTGCACCCAGCTCCGCTCCGCTGACGTTGGGTCTGGTTGTACAGTCCTGTTGTGGGTTGTGGGTTTTTTTTTTCTGGGGGCTGGTTCAATTAGCCTGGTTGGAGCAACTAGGCCAAGGAACATCAAGCAGTAAAATAAAGTCTTGATGACATATTTGAACTCTTGTGGACCATGGGTTATCTGATCTGCAAGGTCACTGCTATTCTCTGGGAAAGTTTAAAGGAATCTGCTCCTGTTTCAAGCTTAAAGGGCCCTTCTTGGCAATTTTAAGATGCAGTTTTGTTTTTCTTTCTTTGTCTTTCTGCATTAATGAGTGTTTCACAGTATTTACTTATCTGTATTCTTATTTCCTCTGCTTTTAACTGCTCATCAAAGGCAAAGAGAGTGGAATTATTTTTAATCAACAGAAGGAAAAAGTAACTCCAATGAGACTCCTTCTGCTACCAAAACTGAATGAAATGCAGGAAAGAAAATAATAATGTGAAAATGAGAAACGTTAAAAAGAACCTTAAAATTCCTTTTAATAATTTAACCTGTCATCAGTAGGAGAAATAAGGAATTACATTTCAGACATGACTTATACCAGGCATGTCTTAAAAAAGAAAAAGAGAAAGACAGATTGATAATGCCTGAGGAGACTGTCCTCAGGAATAAAAAAGTGCAGAATTAGCTCCTGGGAAGCCAAGTATCTTTTCCACCATTCATTCTGTAGAGAAAAAAAAAAAAGAAATGATGGCCCTTGATCTTTAGCAGCTCTAACAGATGGACTTGGGGAAGCAGTAGGAAAATAACATCGTTAGAAGTTTTGTCTTTCGGTATTTTGAAAAATCAAGTTGTGCCTTGCTGAAAATGTTTCAAGTGATTATATTACAAAGATTTTGTATTAATATGATTAGCTTAGCAGTATTCTTCTGGAATTCACATCACCAAGTCCTCACAGAATGAAACCCAATGATAAAAACATCGCATAACCTTCACTGACCGTGGAAGTTTAAGGCTGTAGTGTGGGAGTTTATTGCAAAGAGACCTTCCTATATGGGAATATGTTTTAACTTAGAGGTATTTCCCCCTCCCGTGCTTTATTTGCTGCAAAGTGTGATGTTCTGCCGTTATTTATGTTTGTATACAGACCGGCTTAGCTTTGTGGTGAGGTTGTTGCGATGGCACGAGGAATCCTACAGGAAGGGATTGAGAAGGCTGGTTTCCTTTCACGGGAACCTGAACGTGTAAACCCTTGGCCTTTTTATTCTTCTTGTCTGTGGCAAACTATCCCCGCTCTGTTTCCCTCCTCTTACAGTAACAGCATTATCTGGCGGAATGAGGTACGACTTTCTCTCGTCGGTGTCTTTCACGCCCCTCGGTGCTGTTGGGAGCAAGGAGAACGGGTGCCCTTGCCTCAGGGGTTATAAATGTAATGCCCATGAGGAACATGGAGTTTATCTACGAAGCAATGCGCTATTTGTGCCATAAAAATTTTCTTATCACCCGGTAGGAATATAGATTCAGATCCTTTTATTTGACTCCACGTAGGTATCGGAGTTTAAGGAAGGATCCTATTATCTGCGGCTGTCTCCTGGGGCTGATTTTACGCTGGTCTAATTCCACAGGCTCCCGTGAAGCTATTTCAGACTCATATTGGCCAAGTGGGGAAGGATTGAGTGCGTGTACTTCATGAAGTTAGAGCGATAGCAAAACGTGAGCTGGAGTCTTTGGCGGGAAAATGTATCATTCTGCAGCGATAAAAAGTTTATGATTAATCACCGGCTTGATTACATTACCCTTTAATTAAGCTCGTAAGTGCCAAAGAACGGGGACTTTGGTGTGTTTTTTCTTTGTTATCTCCTGGCCGTGGTTCTGCTGGTGTGATTTTATAGAATCATAGAATCATTTAGGTTGGGAAAGACCTTTAAGATCGTCGATTCCAACCGTTATGAAAGATCTTGCATCAATTTTCCCTTACTACAACTGTTCCCACTCCATAAAGGGGAACTAAGGTCATGTTCTTCCTTGCTGGTGCTTCTACAGTCGGAAGCATTTCAGTGGAAAGCAAAAATGTAAGTGAAAATATATGTCGGTTTCGTTTCTATCGCAGAGTTACCATCCTCAACCTTGGATTCATTTCTCAGCTTTCCCTGGAGCTCTCGGGAGCCCACACAGACATCCGTGGGATTTTCTTCCCCAGAAATCTGCTGATGCTAACCACGACTCTACAGCACGGGCAGCTGTTAGCAGCAGTTTATAGTAACCTTCCTCAGACAGGATCCCACTGCACTTCACGAACTAATCAAACCCAGCGCCGCTGACGTGCCGCGAGCGCTGGGGCAGAGCGTGGCAGCGATTCAGCGCCGAGCGCACCGAGCGGGATAGCTTCGTCCAAAGCCGCAGGAGCCAATTCCGTCTTTGATGAGAAATGTCCTGGGATGATCGAGGGCCAGAATGAAAAAGGAGACCTTTAGTTCTAAACATAGTATCTGGGAGAAGAAAATGTTATAAATCTCAGCATGGCTTCCCTGGAGAAATGAAGGGCGTTGATGATGCCTGGCAGGCTGAGGGACTTTCACTGATGGGCTCACTGAGGTCTTGGATCTCCTTCTGACATTAAGCCGTTTTAACCCCTCTGCTGCTTTTTTTTTTTTCCTTTTATTTCTGGTGCTTTTCACTGGATTGTGCCTGAAGCAGCTCTTTTGATAACTGTGCTGCTATCCTGTAGTCCCTGAAGATCTCCCCTGTTCCTGGAGCGCTGTCAGCACAAGGAGAAACAGTCCTGCTACAGATGCCGGCGAGACTCCGAGCGCGCGGTTCCTGCACCCAGAAGTGAAAATTCAAGTGCAACGTGTGGAATTTGCAAGTGCAGCTTCCCCTCTTCCTATCCCACCCTCTGTGCTGTAAAAATATTTTTTGACTAGTGGTTGTTATCCTTACAGCAGAAATGTAACAGTAACAAAGTATTATTTGAAATATCAACAACCAAGAGAAGGCCAGAGCGTCTTGCAGATCTGCAGGAAACCTCATCTCCTTTTGTCCTGAGGAGGATTTGGTGGCTGGAATGTCCACACCATGGAGTGATGAAGAAGGACCAGCCCCGCTCAGGAGGGTGGCTGATCGCACTGGGTGCCGTCGTCACTGCTGGATTCTCCCCACACAGTTCAGCCAATTTGCTCCAGATTGTTGTCTCGCTCCAGGGACCACACGCCATAGGACTAGATGTTGAGGCACTTATTCTTCAAATATCTGAGTCCGATGTTGAATCCAGACCTTAGTAACTTAGAGGCTACAGTAGTGAGTGCATCAGTCCCTAAACCCACCTAAAAATCCAAGCTTTAGCCACTTTTCACAAGTCATTCCCTGTCTAGCAAGAATCAGTCCCAAACGAGAAGAAACTGAGACTTTTGATGGTATCGGTCTGAAGATAAGGAGGAGACTTGCCAAGCCAGATGTTGGCTTTCCTTGCATGCCTAGCAGGCAGCCCATGAGGCAGTCATCCTTTCACAAGTCACCCTTTGGAAAAGTCCTGCTTAAGATGTAGCTACTAAAAGTGCAGGCAGGAGTTGGAAGAGGGTAAGGATCAGGCCACAGGTCTGTTACACCACTTGGAGCTGTCAAGTTCAGCGTTTTGTCGCTGGCAGTGACCACTGCTGGGCTGTTTCAGACAGTGCTGTCACACTTCCAGTCCTCAGTCCAGCGAAGCTGGCTGGAAACGCTGGTCAGACGCAGGTCTCGTGTGCTCCAATGTATCTTCTCACCAGGAAAGCCAGATCCTCAACTCGGGCTGGATCTTCCTTCCTGCTCTTCTGACGAGAGAAGTTAACGTGCCTTTAATCACAAACCTACCTCTTTAGAAACCTTCTCTGCCGCCTTCGCTTCCGAGCTGACGGAGCCCGACCAGCTCGGGCCGGCCCTGGCTTCACTCGTGGCGTAGTTATCTCATCCACCTGGCTCAGCTGATTGAGAGAGAGATGGAATTGCACACAGGTATGGAATTTTGGACTAGTTTAAATGATATCATGTAATAATAGTAATGATAATGATGATAGTATCATGCTATAGATGAGACAAATAAACTATTGTCTCAAAATGTACCTGACAAGGAGTACAATGCGGTGTTATGTACTCAAGAGGGAGAAGAGAAGTTACTTCACTCATTTTCATCCCATCCTCTGAGTCTTTTCTAGCCTACGGCTTAAATCTGGGAGACAGAATCGTCTGCATGAGAAACGTGGTATGAACATCAGCTCAAGCTGATAGGAGCTACAGGCGCCCACACGGCCCGTACCAAATGATAGTACTATCAGATGGAAAGAGGTTGTATACATAGAGTAGCGTATCAGTCTCAGGTAAGTATCTTTTGCAATGGTTTCCCACATCCCTAAGCAGCTTAACGTATCAAGATTAAGCGGTAGGCTTGGCAAGAAGCTCTCACAAGCAGTAGAACAACAACACAAGGCCTAAAAGACCGTGGTAGAAGGTGATTGTGATGATGGACAGCAAGAGCGTGTTCATGCCGCTCCTGAAAAACGTCCACAGTTGTCTGGGTTCCCAAATATTTTAAATTCATTGCTAATATACTTGTTTTGGTCCTTTCCGTCTGATATTTTAGTCAGGTTTAGGCAAAGCAGCAGAAAACCTGATCATTGAAGTCCTGTTGTATGCATGATGGAACTTTGCAAAGCCGCAAGCTTTTTTCCAGTTTGCAGAAAATAACCAGTTATCTCTCTCTGATTCTCAGAAAAAGTCTCGATTGTGGAGTGATTGTAGCTGAGATCTTTTACTTGAGCCTGTAAGGGCTTTCATAAAATGTGACAGTTGACCACTGGCTTATCTGGTATGCCAGTTTACTTGGTATTAAATTCCAGTAGAGAAAGACAATGTGCTTTATGATGCTTTTCACCTCTTTTTTTCCTCATGTACCTTTGCCTATTTACTGTTTTGCCAACTGGCAATGGATTTGCCAACCCTGCAAGTTAGGAAGTTTCTCTCTCTATTATCAAGATCAATGGTTTCCTCTCCTTCTAATTGCAAAACACTTTCTTTATCATGAAAATTTTAGATTTCCATAAATAGCCTTCCTAGAGGTGCTAAGTGCTGCTAAACATAACTAAAAACAAAGAGAGAGGAAGCACAATACGAATAAATAACTCAAATGCTAATCCTGAATTCTTTCAGGAGGAGAACTTCTGAGGTGCTGAGCACCCCTGAGAGCTGCTTGCACTGATAAAGTTCAGCAGGGAGGTGCAAAAGCATCCTACAAGGCCACTTAAAACAACCCCTGTCAGCCTTCCTTCTTAGGCCAAAGTCCAAAGCTGATTTGGTGGCAGTACCAAGCCACAAAACTTTAGTCCCAGAGCTGGAGGAAGGAACAGCTGGCAGATGGAGGTGACAGATAGCAAAAGCGTATCTTAGATGAGGCTTCTAGTCACTCAGATGCTGTTAAATTTTGCTGCTTCAGGATTTAACTCCTGAAGGCCCCCAAACGCTTTTCTAGCCGTGATGACACCGAGAGCTGGTGCAGGGTACGTCAGCAGCGCTGGAATATTGACAGACAGATCCAGCCATTGTATTCGTCTGCGTTCGCTTTACAAAGCAGGGAACGTTGTAACAGCCTATACCTAATGCTAGTGTGGGAGACAGACTGCCATGTGATCGGTGTCTTGGATGAACTGAGAGCACAAACAAAAATAGATTAGCTAACAACTAAATTGTATTTACCTTGCTTGACAGGACTGGTTCGGTGATGAGTCATTTTCTGATCTAATATCGCTGCCATCTCTAGTATTGCGGGTAATTGTTACCGCTGAGAGAAAAAGTTCAAACAACCCAAAGGCTGAAGGAGGCAAAGGATCATTTGCATGTCTAATGGAGGAGCACGAGCACTGGTCTGTCTGATCCCCAGTGGGTGCAATAGACCCAGTAGTTGCATACCTTCTTGAGCCGGGAAACCGGGATCTCGGCCACCCGGGGTCATTACGGATCTCATGGGGCTTTTGCGAAAGCAAAGTTATTTTTCCAGGCGGGATCGTAGCTGTAAGCCGTGCTGTCCATGCTCTGCTGCCTGCCCATCCCTCACCTCCAGTACCTAGGGCAAGAAGAGCGAAAACCTTGCTCTGCTGACCCTGTCGGGCTCTTCCGCAGGCGCTGAAAGCCCTGGGTTGTAGCCAAAGGTTAGATTCAGCCATCCTCACGAACCTTGACTTTATCTACCCTGTGGTGACGGCCGCTCACGTAGCCAGCTCCCCAGACCTGCCTCCCAAGCAGCTAGCGCAGGTGTCAAGAGCAGCATAAGCAGAGCAGCCCGGTGCTGGGGCCAGGCTAGTAGCCCAGGTATTTACCCAGGGGCCTGGGTGGTTTTGCTGGCCACGGTATGCTCCCCGCTGCAGCCTGCAATATCCACGCCAACCAGCTCAGGCACGTCCTCACCAGCTGCATTACTTCAGGGACTGCAGCACTGACGTATCTATTTGTTGGTAATCAATGGGGATGAGTAGGAAACTCGATCTCCAAGCATTCTTCTTGAAGGATGAAAAGCGTTTTGCGTTTATAACCCACGGAGTAATTACCTCTTCTGAAAATAGTCGTCGACGTGATTTCGAATACTAAAATTCTGCACTGAGGTCAACGGGTTCCGGGTGGAAACGTGCTACGGGAGACAAATATTCAAAGCAAGAATGGGCATGAATGTGATTGGGCTTGATTCTGATCAAGTTTACATTTGTTTAAAGGCCCAACCCAAAGCCTGTGAAAGTCACTTGACTGATGGAATAAATCAGCTGAAGTCAATGGGATTACCCTACTGTCAGCCCGGGCATGGGCGAGATCAAAACCCAGATCATTATCTTTTTGTGGTTTTCCTTTTTGCATGTGGAGAGGCAGGCAGTGTGAAGGGCCATTGATTGTTTTGCAAAACACCCTTTAGATTCAGCGGGAGTCTGCCTGCCTGTGGCTGGGTGGCAGGATATGGCCCATAAAGGTACGGGGAAGCTGAAGATCCATAGCTCTGGATGTGCACTGCATCTGTTTGGCTTTGCTGCCAGAAATAATCGGAGCTTTTGCGTAGAGAGCCAGTTGACTGTGTGGGATGGGAGAGCCCAGCCAGGCAGGAAAATATAAAATGAAAGTATGAGTTAAACCAGCACATTCTTTGGGGAAATGCGAATGGGTGACAGTTACCACTTACCACCTCGGTCTCTTGTTCTTTCATCAGAGTAATTTCTTTAATTTTTCTTTTTGTGCACGACAGCGATGCTTCCGTGAAAAACGAGTCTATGGAAATACTGCACACCAGCAAGTCAGAAGAGGCAAAGGATGCAAAACTGCACTTTTCCCATGGCCTGAAAATGACTCCCTCCCTGGCTTAGGGCAGCCACAGGTATGCTGTTAATTTTAAGTCCTTTTGCCAGAAGGCTATAAAATGTCTTTTCATCTTACGTTACATAAGTATCCAACAAATAAGAAGATTGTTATTACAAAGGCAACCACACCAAAAAAAAAAAAAGGTTTCGTTTACTCTGAAAACCTGCATTAAAGTCTTCTGATGTCTCTGTGTAACTTAGAGGTTGCTGAACGCTGTTGAGGAGGAAAATTCATTGAATTCTGTTTTTAAAAAAGAAAAAAGTAATCTTGATGTAACATGAAATTGGGATGCTACTAGGAACCACTTGATAAATCTGCTGTTGAACATTACTGTAATTGACTCTGAAAGATGAGCTACCTCTCAGCATAGCAGACAACATTCTGGAAAACAGAGGTGATATTTAGCCTTCTCTACTTAAACATTTCTGTGATCCTTCTGAACTAAACAAAAGATCCAGATAGGTCCTGAGTGAAAACTGTTTGAGGTGCTAAGTACATCTTAAGACATGAAAACACAGCTGAGTCTAAGGATGCTCAGGAGTTGAGAGAAAGTGCTCAGCAGCCACGGGAAAGGTCTTCAAAATCCTTGTGCTTCCTGTCATCAAAGAAATAATTCTGCTCGGCTTCACCGGGTGCTGAGTTGTTGCTTTGCACTTTGACACAATCTTCTCTAGGAAAATAAAATATGGGTTTGCGCCAGTAAGATAAAGGCATTGCGACAGTGAGATAAGGCTTAGGAGGATGCCTCTGTGAAGGTGATTCAGCCTGTGTTCAACATACCTCTGAGTAATTAAGGCATTCTTCCTGAAGTCCTGTAGCTGGATGATAGCCTTCTACATCTTCACAAATTGGTAGGCGTCAGGTATATTTAAAATATATTCTAAATCACTTTTCTTCCAGGCAGTAAGGCATCCTCACCTGCTCATTTCACAGGGGAAAAAAAAAATAAATAAAGCCCAAACAATAGAAATCACCATGTGCATGTTGACATCCTGCTTGTGAACTAATATTGTCACAAGCAATAGGCTGTGAAAGAACAGCCCAATCAATGAATATGAACTGATTTACACTAAGTTAAAATTAGGTCTAATATCCTGATTGAAGTTATTACAATTAACTAACTAAATAGAGAGTTAATTATTTTTATAATACCACCGTGCCTAGAGGGCACATCAGAGACTTGAGAGCCATCGGTACTAAGCGCTGCAAATACACCCAGTTAAGATATAACCCTGGTGGTGAGCAGCTTGCTGCTCCTATAGACAAAAGACACAAAGGACTGCAGACAGAAACAGTTCTTTATTATCTCAGTGTCACAGAAACAGAACCAGAGAAATTGAATTGTCTTACCCAACGCTGTATGAGAATTCTTTGGCAGGACTGAGAAGTCAGTGTGCCCACCCTTTCTCTAGCACAATTTCCTTTTTTTTTTTTTTCCAAAGACTTCTCATGCACAGGACAGCTCTGGACTCTTGTTTCTTTACATTACATTCCTTCTCTTTTTGAACGCAGCAGGGTACGTACGAGCTAGGGCTTTTGGTTTCTCGTGGCTGCTGATGAGCCTTTGTCCTGTCCACCTCGCCAGTGTGAAACACTCTGCTACCCTGTTAACAAATGAGGTTTCGCTAGCAGAAATTCAAGGCCTCAAATGCGCAAATCCCTGAGCATCCACTGCTTTAAGAGCTCCTATGCATTCCTCTTTAAACCTAGAGCCAAGCTTTGCCTCCTTTGTGTACATTTGGAAGTCAGCTATGTAAAGAAAACTTCTAAAATCTCATTGCAAAGAAAGCAAATGTGTCTTGTAATCCAGAAATAGCCCATTCTTTTAGGTCAAAGCAATGCTTATAGCCTCATGTCTTGGAAACAAGTTTCAAAAAAGTACTTGCACAGCAAATACTTTGGCTAAGCTATTTTGTCGCTAGTAGCCTTTCCTGATTACTTTCTTCCACATTATATACTTGCACCTATGGAATATAAACTCGTAGAAGTAGAAATTGTGCTGCGTACTTCCTCCTATCTACTGAAAAAATCCTAATAAATAGAGTATCCGATGTGTGGTGATGCTGATTTGTTTTTGAAGAGACACCCATCAGTGCCAACTGCAAGCATTACAGACTTAAACCCCAGACACTTGCTTTGGCCTTTCCCTCTCTACTTTTGGCCAACCTTGATTCTTTCAAAATCAATGGTGCTGGCTTTAACATAATCCAGAATTTCATCTTCCATCCCTAGACAAGCAGTGCAGTGATGGAATTAGTGCACAGTTCTCAAAGGTTCTTTTCCCCTTTCTCTGCAGAAAACAAATCTCAGAAGAAAGCTGAAAATCATGAGGTTTCAAAAGCACTATTCCTACATCTTTACCAAAGAGCCTCAATTTTGTGTCCCAGGCTTTGATAGATTCATTTTGTAGTCAATCAGCTATACTTGTGGATTTGAGGAGGTTTGAGAAATTGGCTCAAAATAAATAGTCTGTTCTTTTTGTAATCTTAACTGTGGAGCTACTTGTAATGATTTGGTAATGAAAATTTCCTTTTCCAGCAGTTTAGCTATAAAATATGACTTTATGTGAGTCCTTGAGTCCATCTGGAACTCCAACAAGTCAACATCTGTGCCATCTTCCCAGCCATAAAATTATTTTCTGCCTCTTTGCCAGACTGAAAGTTCTAGGAAAGGCCTAATTTACAAATTACAGAACAGCATGTCAAACAATATTTTTTTTTTTTCCCCAGATAGCCACAGGTCTGAAACAAAATCTTCCTTTAAGTAGCATAGATGTATAATTTGAATACATGCTTATTTTCTAGATCTGGAATATTTATTTACCTGAAACCCTGCAGCTCTAAGAACCGTGTTGTGAACTGAAGAAAAGGACTAGCAGCGTAATAGATGGCCTAGACATCTCCCTTTTTGAAGTCTCCTGGCTGAGAAAGTGAAAAAAAAAAAAAAAAAAGAGTCCTCTATGTTTGATGAATGCAAGAACCAGGTTTCCAAGCATGGAAAGAGGCTTTAGAAACACAAGTGAGGTTTTGATCCCTGGCCCCAGTGTCATCCATCTTGGAAAGCTTTCTGTTTTTATTATTTTAAACAGGTCAGCAACAGCGAGATGGGAAACTGTAGATTTCAAAACAGACGTCTCTACAGCGTTCCAGCAAAACATTGCATGATTTCCAATGGAAGTTTAACATTGGTCCTGGATCCCTTGCAAATCACCTCGCCTTTTGCAGGTAGGAGCCCCAAGTTGCTGAAACAGCAGCACCTTCTGATTTACAGTGGTAAGCACAGAGGAGACCAGAGCTCTGGTTCCCAGGGAATCTTCTGGGCTCTCAGACCTGGGTCCTGAATGTAGGGTTGGGGTTAAGGGCTTTCACTTTTGTTGCTTCTCTCCTGCCTTCCCCACGCTCCCACTGGAAGGTGGCTCTTAGGTCCCAACACTTCAGCCTGTCCCAACTCCCCTCTGGACATTTGGGGCTCAGATCTGGAGCGTGCAGCTGCCCCACGTCCTGTCCCACGGCCACGATGTCCCTGAATCCAGATGTTCACCGTGAAGAGAAGTTCTCGGTAATGAATGAAAAATATTTGCCGTTTTCAGCTCCGTGTCAGATTAATGGAAATTTTGCACCTTGCCCAGACTGATACAGTTGGGACCGTGTGTCTGCTGGTGTGAACAGGAACACAGTAGCTGTTTTTCCGTTTCCTGCATTTAAACACAGAGCAAATATGATCCGAGCTTTTCTGTAACGCTTGTTGTTGACACGTTTCTCTTTAGGAAAGCAATTCGGGAAGAACAACAAAGAATTCTTCAGCGAACTCCCATGCAGAAAAGGTTGTGGTTGTCTTGCCAGCTCTCAAAATTAAAACTATGTTCCAGTCAAAAATGCCTATTCAGACCGACATCAAAGAGAAAAATGCGAGCAGGTCAAGGAGTTTAATTTCCATGGCACTTGCATTTGTGATTCACATGTAGGGCGTAGTAATGACTTACATGCCCATTGGCAATAGTGTCATAGAAGACTAGTGTGAATAAAAAGAAAAATGGATCGGAGGTAGCAGTAACGGGGCCGAATTCTGCATTCCGTCGGATGCGCGGAGCTCATTGAAGTTGGGCGGTGTCACGTAGAGCACGATCTGGTGGTCTTTCTCACAGCAGCGTGGTCATGAATACAGACCTTATGGAGCACCCTCACAGTTGCGGGTGGCTTGGGCTGAGGTTTTCAGAAGTGAGCCGTGGCGCTGCTGTTTGGGGATATCCAGCCGAGTTGCTCACGGGGCGGCCTGATGCCAGAGGGCTCCTTTTCAATGTCCAGAGGCCAGGTCCCTTTAAGATATCTCCAGCTGAGCCTAGGAGATGATTCCTGAAAATCTGGGTCTCAGGGCACGTTTCCTGAATCGTTTGAGGTGTGTTTTCATACCAGCTTTTTAACTTCTCAAAATCTCTAGTTAAGGGCTACAACTTGAGGTATGAAAGCAGGAGGTATGTAAACTTTTGGACAATGTCTTGTATATTCTTCTACTACTCCTTATTTGCTTTTCTCATGGGACAATCCAACTAGGCATTACAGACTGTTGATAAATAGATTTTCAGCCCATTTCATTTAACCATTACTGCATTTCCATATCAAAGATTTTTACACTTGGCATGCCCGAGCCCATTTGATTTGTAATCTTTTCTCAAATTAGAAGTTTGGAATTTTTTTTCGTTATGTGTTTCATCTGCAGTGTACTGCCTTCGTGTTATTTTTTAAGATGGGATCTTGTACGCTACCCCAAGTCATTCTACAGCTCGTTGGCTCTTATTTATTCTGGCCTCCTAACCTAACACAATTTCTGTGTTGAAACTTGTTGCTATTTTTTTTCCAAGGATACACCATATGATGTTAAGCATGTGCTGTGTATATCAAAGTGCAAATATAAACTGGTTGATAGTCTCTAGTCACACCCTGGCTAGGTGTGGCGGTTGGGAATTTTTTGCTTTCTGGCTGGAGATCAGAATGCGCTTAACATGGCTCCACATACAGGATCTTGGTTGGGAGAGAACTGGTTGTTTTGTTTTTTGTTTTGTTTTTTGTTAGTTGGTTTTTTTTTTTTTCAAGTATGTTGTTTGAAGGGTTGGGAGCTGAATAGTTGTACTGTTTCCAGAAACAGATTTTTACTTGTTTGGCTATATTTAGAGCTGCAATCGGGAGATTTGAGGATATGATAATCCACTGCCTTACTGTGTTCCCTTCTTTCTCTCTCTCTCTCTCTCTCACTTTGTGGATAAGAAGATGGACAAGCTTAACTCTAATGTCAGCCTAAGGCATGGTGCAGAGCTGCACTACTCCAAGAGAAACTCCGAGGAGGAAGTATGACTCAGAGAGCTGCAATTCCTTCCACGGGTTCCTCCTTGTTCCAGCCAGGGAAGTAAGTTACTTCGGTATTTGTGCTGCTAGACTAAAGTTTGCTTCTCCCCTTGGGCTTACAAGCCTCAGCTTGCAGAAGAGAGAGAAGAGGAACAAGGGTCTGTGCCAGAAGCAAGGTGCCATCAACCTGGGAAAGGGCCTCGTGCTGCATTTAGCATCTCAGTTGCCCCAGTGAGACAGGGACCTCCCAAGCCCAGTGTGAGGTTTCACTGTTTACAGTCCCCTCTTCACCACCCCCTTCCAGCCTTGCCAGGCATTTTGCAGAGATGTGTGTGGCTGCCTATTTTCTCAGGCATCTGTTACGTTAATGCCAAGAGCAGTGCACAAAGCGTTGAACAGCTTTATGCTGTTTTTTTCTACACAGGTTCTTATATTATGCTGATTTTCCTGCTTCATTTTCATAGTCTTTCATTCAATAAGATACAGTCGCTGTCAGGCTCATGTAAAGCTCACCAGACGCTGCTGAATTGTCTCTCGGACAATCGATTTCCCACTGACTTTTATTTTCCATAGTAATAGTTTGTTATTCTACTCAGAAGCTGGCCAAGGATTTGTAGGCAGTATTTCTCTTACCAAAACAGAAACACTAATAAAGATACTCATAGTGAAATGTCCCGAATCAGGATTTCTTCACTGGTAGTACAACTCTAAGGCCTAAGAACACCAACTGACATCATATGATTTATTTGCAAGTAATGCACGTGACTATTCACCTGCCTGACCGTTTGCTCAGCGGCAACATGCTTTGCAGAATGAAAATACAAAATTCACGGCCTTTTTCATGGATGGACAGCAGAGGGACCTTCAATTGAGCATTATTTTAAAAGAATGTATAATATGACTATGTTAACGGAGACGGTGTCAAATGAGAGCAGATACTAAATGCTTATGTGATGCACTGGCCTGAGAGATAAAAAAGGGTCAGGAAAACGAGAGAGGAATCCATCTATATGCACATCAACTAGACGATGCAGGTAGGAATAAAACCTCAGGACTTGTTACTATACCCTCTAGGATTACTGGGGAGAAGTTTTCAGGAAGTATAAATAATTAAAATAAACCCGGAGTAAGAATCGACTTCAGAAAATAGCTCTGGCCCTCATATGGTGTTCAGCAGCACAGATACACACACACATATACACACTCACACTTCCTGCTGAGTTATATCAGTTTCAAAAATAGCCCATGAAAGAAGATTCAGGCTCTTGGACCAACTTCTGCTTTCAGTAAAGTGAACATAGAGCTGGATTTATAGCTCCATGTGCGGTTTTATATACTGACCTATATAAGGCTCATCCTTCTGCTGGGAGCTTTGAATGGCATCAGGGCTAATTCACCTGTGTGTACCTGACAGAGATCTACAGAGAGATATAGAGAAAGAGAAACACGATTTGTCTGAGCTGGTCTTTATTCCCACACTGGAAATAAAGTGACGTGAAGGAAGCGTGCAGTTCAAACCTGCGGAAGTTGTTTTTATTTTGCTTCAGTTTATTCAGGTATTCTAAACAGGTTTAGTAAAAATAATCAGTTGAGCCTTTTTTGACAACTTTGTAAGAAAGCCTTATGTGGCTAATTCTTAAATATCATCAGACAGCAGGCTGATTGTGTCCAAGTGCACATTGTTGCCCCAGGTAGCCGATAACTTCCTGTGTTGAAATGATGACTTGGGAGCGATATACTTGTAGACAAGGAAATATCATCTTCCAGTCCTACTGTGTCTTAAAGTAATCTATGAGAAC
Source organism: Baryphthengus martii (assembly GCA_013396935.1). Classification (NCBI taxonomy): domain Eukaryota; kingdom Metazoa; phylum Chordata; class Aves; order Coraciiformes; family Momotidae; genus Baryphthengus; species Baryphthengus martii. Next base: position 3,920 of record VWZK01003528.1, on the reverse strand, counting down.
TCTCTCTAGCTGAATGCCAGTGCTTAGCCAAGGTATTAGACACATTCAGGATGTATTAAACTCATACACCTTCTAAATTACTTGATGGTTTTGAGTTCACAGAGCCAGCTCGTTTAGTCAGGTTTCCAGTGTGGACAAAAACTGAATGTGCTGAAATACCAGGAATGTTACTCGTCTAGGTATGTAATAAATATGTTTTGGCTGTGTTGAATGACACAGATATGCAAGGGACACCTTTACCACTTTCTGTAGTTACTATTCTGTTCCTAATGCTTAGTAATAGGGAAAACAACTTTTGAAATGGGATAATACTTTGGAATAGCAAACATTCGCATTTCGTGCTTGGGCAGTTCAGAACATATCATCCAAAATATGGGAACAGAACCTTTAGTGGATTAAATTATGTACCCTTTCAAATAGAAGTAAATGCAGAATAATTCCATGGAGTTGAGTTGGAGAACTCGCTCTCCCTGGTAAATACTGATATAACAAAACTGGCTGGACGATTCGCTGTGAACAATTCAGTGAAAATGTTATCTGTGTTCTGTGTAGCCGGCCTTTTTTCTTTTCTCCATCTTCCTCTCTCTCTTCCTCATCCTCTTTTTAACCTTTTCCACCTTCCGATGCTATGCTTCCGACCTAAGAACCTAAATGAAAGCAGACATGGGAAACAGATGCTAGAATTAGCAGTCTGGGCCGGATAAAAACAAGCCAGTGCTGGAAGCGCAGAAGATGCTACCAGAAAATGCCAACAACTGCATGGATACCTGACTTGACTAACAGAGGAGGGGAAGGGTTGGTTCCTTGTATTGTTTCAGTTCCTGAGAGTGCCCCTTGCCTTTTACATCGTATAATATAGCCTGAATAAAATGCAGCCACAAAAGGAAAAAGGTAACGCTGATCCTACTCTAAATAGGATTTATTACTGTGCTCATCACTGCGGTGTCAGGGAGCAAGATATACTATTGCTGTTGCAGGACAAAGTTCATGGAATATCAAGTGTTGATAATCTGCGCTCAGAGTCTGTGAATGTATGTACAAATGGATCAGATCCACAGCTGGCATCTGTCTGGCTCCAGATCTGGTCCAGTAAGTTTCTAAAGAGTAGTTCACGACAGACCATTGAAAACTTCCAAAGAAAGTCCCAGGGCGCATGACAGAAATGGCCAAGTGGGACAGCACAGCAGAAGAAAGAAATCCTGTGGATTCATTTCTTTAAAGCATAGAAGCCATTAATCATTTCTATTCCTTTCCATTCGAAACAGCTGCCGGCCTGCATTTGCTAAGTGACTGCTTTCCTAACCACACAGAAACAAAACTGTGGGCCCCAGAATGCTCACGCTTCCAGATATTAATAAACAATTTCCCTCTTTCACTGTGTCAATGAGAGGACGTTAACATTCCTAGCATCTGGTTTGGGGAGTGAAACAAAACGCTAATGGTTCCGCACTCGATGAATTCTTTCCAAAAAGCTTTCTTATTACTTATCTTCTCGACCGAGGCTGCGCAAGTTCAAAAGCTTGAAAAATCTCAGTGGCCTTCTACCTCTCACCTGCCACCTTAGCGTGTTGCTCTTTATCGAGTTAGGAGATAACCTCTCCCGTCGTGCTTTTATTTGCTCATCTTCTTGGAAACTGAGTTACGTTTTCCAGGGAAGCTCGCGACTTCAAAAAGCACGCTGTCATCTCTACGGGCTCTTGCAAGGACTGAAATGCCAGCCAGCAGGTGGAGACGCATGAAAGCAATCTCAATTCATAGACGGGGCCGCTTTGACATTGCGTTCCCATAGCCCTGGCCAAGCGCTCCAGCCGGCCACGGCCAGAAAAATAGAGCTGTTGGTTTCATGGAAAAGTTCAGAATTAAAAATCTTGGATTGCTGACAAACATGTGACGGCGCAGCTTCTCCTGTATGACTGCTCTGCACAAAGCCGCTCTCAAGAGCCGTCCAGTCAGTACCTTTCACGTATCAGCGAGCGGTGGAGGGAGGGAAGCTCGCCGCTGACTCTGGCCTGACCTTGATTCATTCAGTTTGTTCAACAGTTTAGAGCTGCCTGTCAGCGTCAGCTGGGCTGAATGATGCGAGGAGCCACACACGCTCCGCTCGGTGCGTGTTCGCTCTCGGCCTTGCGCTGAGCAGCGACGGGGCTCCGGCGCCTCGCTAGCCTGCTTCGCCCCGATGCATTTCCACCTATTTGCTCAAAAAGCGCAGCTTGAGATGGTATGAAAACAGCTTTGCTTCCTCTGGGCCTTTCATAACTCCTCCCACCCAGTGTTTCCTCTTTCGGAGTGGAAACGCCATTGTCATGGCTATTTCTGAAATATCCCTGCCGAAATCGGGAAGTGCAGAGGAATACAGAAGTATGAGGAGGGGGAAAAGGAGTTTGCGAGTTATTTTGGGAGAAAAGCTGATGATCATTCAGTCTTGTCTTCGAATTAGTTGTTAAGTTTCTAGCTCTGGTCTCTCGGCTCTATAAAAACCGTGAGAAACTGCAGTACTGGGTCTGCAGAACACCCAAGGTGAACCGATCGTCTTCAATGGAAAAATGCCACGTTAATATACAACGTGCTCTCAATTTCATCCCTTATACCAAAAATCATTGCTGAGACTGTGAAAGACCACTTTTAGCTGACAACAGTGCCAGCATACCTTGGCATGCACACAGGGATATGGAAAAAAGGGAAGGAGATAGATGGTGTGAAGTTAGTAAAGCTTTGAAAATCTACAAAAATCATCTGCAAACGTTTGGAGAGATTTCAGTGTCTGAACACATGATGTACTGGCAAATGTGAAGATACTGGAAAACACAGTGTCTTGTTTTGCAGTTCCAGACCCCTCAACATTTAATAATTTGTAGTGAGTTTGGATGAATTATCGGAGTTTATTATTCTCCCTTGAAATAAGAAAGACTCTTCAAACCTCGCAACTTCAATTGCGGTGCTTCTCAAGAAACGCGTTTTGCAGCTTTTCCATCCTTCTGGATTTTTCTCCTCCCCCCTCTCCTCTACCTCTCCTCTTGCACTCTTCTTTTTGGAGAGCAGAGTTTAACATGCCATTGAGGAGATAGCCTGCATGCAAAGTCCCTCAAACATAAACACACTTAAAGAACAGATTCATCACAGTGTGTTTCCAAATGTAGAAACCGCATTCCATCTGCACCCTTATCCAGTGGTCATTAGCTTAGATGTTGAATGGACATTCCTTAAAGTGAAGATTATGAAAACATACATGCTGCTCAACAGTGATTCATCAGCTTCCAAGCTCTCTCTGCTCAAGAGCAGTTGAGCTTAAAGTGACTCGGGCTGGGAACCTGGAGAATGCCCTGCAGGAATTTGCTACCTTGATCCTTCGAAACTGTCTTCAGGTGACTTCTGTGGTGAGTAGGAAGCCCTGTCTTTGTTTGCTTCAGGTATTTTTTCTGCAGTTGTAGTCCTTTTAAAAGTTTACTCTATCAAATTATCAGTTATGGATAATTATAAGGTTTTTCGGTTTGGTTTTTTTTCAGACCCTGACCCTTATTTTCCACTCAGGCTTACAGCACTGTAACATCAATGACTTCTGTGCCATCACCCATCACCCCAACAGAAGAATCAGAGCCCCTGTGAGTCTGCTTGTCAGTAGTTTACAGATGACAACGGTCACACACGCCGCTCGACGATAAGGCAAGTTATCACCATTATTCCTTGACCGATTTTTTTTAGCTTGTAAATGACTGGGTCTGAATTCCCAGCCGCAAACTGAAGATATTGTTTATTGATCTATTGTATAGGATTGCCTTGAAAGACTCAGCATTTATCTTAGATGACTCACAGATTGTTCTGATGATGGATGTCCCTTCTGGTTTGCTCTGTGTGTGAATGTGTGTATCTCTCCCACTCCCTGTGTGGGTATGTTTGTACGGGCGTATTTACATATATATATA